>JAZHYW010040249.1:0-67483 GCA_037355805.1 Ixodes ricinus | reverse complement strand
CTACATTAATTAAGTCAGAACCTCAACCTCTGCGGTAAGCGTACTGCAATTAGTTACAATATCAATTTCAGAAACACGATGGCTTCAAAGTTTCAATAACCGTATACGTACACGTTTGAAGTAACTTGTAGATATAGTCCGGTTACAATTGCTTGTCAAATTTACGCCGACAAATACGCACAAATTGTTATTAATTTGGTCTGAAAGCGTTTCCGTTGCGTAAACCTCTGCCGTGAACAGAGTGCCAGATCAAGACGTGCCAATGCCCTTTTCGCGTCTGAAACTTAATGTCGCGGTGAGCAATCGCGACACACCACGGCGTGTGGGATCTATTCTAAGAGTACTTCGAACACATTCATGGTACACTTCGTAAGTAAAAAAAAAATGTATTTGTATCTTACTTCTTAAAAATACACTAACAACCCCCCCCCCCCCCCATTTCTTTCTTTCTTTTTTTTTGCCAGGCGGTTTATTATGGTGTCAGAAGGCAACCCAATCAATATTTTGCTACAGCGCGTCACGTATATTTTGAATAAAGTAAAAAACAAAAAAGTGCAACTGCTCGAAACCGAAACTGGACTGTGAGAAAGAAGAAACGGAGAGGGGAGAGTTGCTGGAAGTCACGTAACTACACCCGACCACGTGGTTTTTTTTTTCGGTTGTGCGAAGGCAGGCGAATAAGGCGCACGTCACACGTTGCACTAAACAACGCAAACGTCAAGCCCATCGCGCAGCTTGCGCTACGTTTGCGCAGCTTGACGTTTGGCGTGTTTTGCAAGCTCTTCTTACCAATTCGTGTTGGTATAAGACGAGCGATGTCTTCAGCCAGGAGAAGGGGCGACGACTCGGCGACGTCTTCGTGACAATCAGCCTGGTGGTCGGGCGTGTCGGACGGAATGAATCCTTATTGTTTTGATCGGAAAATGATTTCTCTGTGGAAGCTATACCTGTTTTCACCTCAAGAACCATAGGACAAAAAGTCCGGCTTCTCGCGGATGATTACTAATTTTCACCTTTAGGTGGAGATTCAAGATATATTTATTAGCATTTTGGAGTGGATACATGTTATCTTATCGAGGAGTACACGTTTCGAACGCCAAAAGCATCGCCTGTGCCTCCGACAACCAAATCTGGCGAGAACTATTTCGTGCGGCGTATGAACAATGCGCAAAACTTACTGTTTTCTTGAGGTGAAAACGGGTATAGACAGATTTGCCGGTGAACAACAGCCCTGAAGTAGAGGTCCCACACCCGTCGTCCGCCGCCATCGCTTTAGACCGCTTCGTTCAGCCGTCCAGCCCGCGAGCTCCGCGATACACACCATGCGGAGAATTACACAGAGAATGCACAGAATGCTTCCAGTTCTCTGCGCAACTTTTTTTTAATTTTTTTATTAACGTGTTTGCAGTTTTTTAGAAGCCACAAAAAATGGGTATCATTTTTTTTTTTATTGAGTGTGTGCTTTCGATGATTCACGACTGTGATTATATTTGGTGTTTGTGTCTAAAGTTTTTAAACAGAGGAGAACGGCACGTGACCACGGAGAAGAGAGTGAGCGCGACTCAAACCGGCCAGTTCTCGATCGACCGTTTTCGGGCGGAAAGAAAACGAATTTCGAGCCGCAAATTGTGTTCTGTATAGCTGGGCTCTCATATGTCACGTCCAAATAAAAACCTTGCCGAGCGTAAGTACCCAGCCCCTTTAAGAAGAATTTCTAGTGTTGTGGGCCCTCGCAAACATGCCCTTTTCGCAGACATAAATCTTGCTCCGTCTCATGAGCGAAAATCGATCAGAGGCAAGGATCCCGTCAGTCTTTGCTGCACGTAAGCCGAGTTTGAGAAAGAACACGTAGCCGGGGGGGGGGGGGGGGTCCTGCTTTGGGAGAAGCGCTTTCTCCTTAACTTTAGGCTGCGCTGCGGCGAAGCAAGAAAAATCGTGATGCCTCTTCCGTGGTTCTGGCTTCACTGCAGCGCACCCATGCGCGGTGAGAAGCGCACTCAACGAAGCTCCCCAACCCACCTGAACAGACCGACGAACATGGAAAATGTCGCGCGACTTCCGAGTACTGTCGGTATTTGATAAAGAGATCGAGTCGAGTAGCGAGTTATCTAAGGGGATAATCGAAAGCCCTCAAAATTCGGTCTAGCCGTTCATAAAGGAAATTTACATTTTGGCACAACATTGGCGCAAATTCCCACATTTTGGCGAAATGTGGCAGGGGTAAGCACTTTGGCGCAGTAATCGCATCACTGCTCGCGAAACGGACGGTGCCCGATGAAGTACTTCATGTGCACTACGGCAACTAATACGCAAAAGTTTCACCGCTATTTGAGCCATCAGGGGGCAGTGATTTTCAGAAAGGGTCTATCGCTCGCATCTTCGGGGTAAAAGTACAAACCAGATTTGACGTTTCTGTCTGTACGGCGTAAGGTCGGTCTGCCTTTGAACTGCGGCGAGACTGGCTTATGCTGTCGATGAGAAATTTCACCAGTGCAGTAGCACCGATAGCCTGGGAAATGTGAGCAGGCCCTTATTGGCGCGTTGGGCGCGAAGAGCCGTCGCACCACTCAGGTCGACGCGCTCGCCGACTTGGAATCTTGTATGCGCACTGGCCGTCTCGTGGGAAAAGGAAATCTTGAAGCACGCTCGTTTGTCCGGTGAACATCAGAGACCACGTTACTAAAAACAAAAATAGTAACCAAGTGAGTGAGTGAGAAAACGTATTTATTAAAGGAATGGGATACATCACGATCTCTTGATAAAGTCATCCAATCGTAGTAACCAAGTGATCGTTACTCGATCGCTTAAATACAGTAACAGAGCACGCGCTATCGAGTCTCAAAATGAACGCGTTGATTTAGCTTGGAAACAACGCGTTGCTCTTCTCGCTGCGGTTTCAAGGCAGCGCACGTTGAAGGTAAGACTGGTGCGCCACGCGCTCGCAGTAAAAAGTAACTGGATACCGTAAAAAGTAACTCAATACTCCAACAAAAACCGGCTTTTTTGCCCGTTCTGTTGGAGCCGACGCAGCTGTTGCCATAGCAACCCTCGCATTCGGTCAGACTCAACGCGAGTGCGTGAATCGCCCTTTACTCAGCCAAAACGCAACCGAACCATGATACCCGTTACACGCTCGCTGTTATTTTGTCACCGAAATAAAGTGAGGAGTTACCAGTAGCGCATCAGGCGCACGTCCCACGAGCCCTCTTCGTCGGTGACGTAGAGGCGACGCGGCAGAACGTGGGGAAATCGCCGGACGGTACCGACCAACCCGCGCTCCGTGTCGACGAGAAAACAGGAACCAAACCATGAGGAGGTGGCGCAGCTGAGCGAGCAAAGGAACACACTTTCCTTGGCGACGTCGAACGACTGGAACAGCATATATGCCTGCATATGCCGCGATCATTTTTCAGCGAGAGAGGGTTCCGCTCGCTCCAGCGCACATGAGTGCGCTCGCACATGCTACGATGGTGTAACAAATTTTAGTGCCCAAATCTGAGGCCGCGTATATGCCGTCAAATTCAGCTTACAATTTTAATCGCGTGAAAAAAAAAAAAATCGAGAAAGGCGTGCGTATTTGGATGCGACACTCTGGACACGTCGTGTGCAAAGCCCCCCGATCTTTTTGAGGCATCCAGGCAGAGACTACTGTTGTGGCAATGCACGAGCCACGTGCCCCGTTCAAGATGTGTCTCACACATCCGCGAAACAACGCCTCTCCGGTATTCTGCAGGCGACCGGTCGGTGGTTATCGAAGGCCTCCCGTTCATCCACACTGTGGGCATCGGTCGGTGAAGAGAGTTGGACGGAGGCTTCATGGCCCCGCAGACGGGCTCCCACGGGAAGAAAGCCCAACGGCGGATAGCGCACCCTACCCTACCGCCAGAGGTCGTTGTTCCGGACGTGCCTCCATCTCGGGGGACCAGATAAGGGCCGCGCGTTGGAAGCCCGCTTCCAGGGTACACTGCTACCGCTTTGTTCGAACCGCGTAGCGCAACGAGAGCCGCGAAGAGCGTAATAGCATAGATAGAGAACAGGGGAGCGTTATATTCCCAGCTCCGACGGAGGCGACGCCACCCAGCGAAAAAGACGCCAACGAGTGTGCGCCGAGAACTGGTGCGCCTGGCGGCCGAAATGCGAAACGGAGCGAAGGGGATTAAATGCACGCCGCTGGTATGGTGCGGTTGCGAACACCGCCAGTCAGCCGAGGCGCTTGATGGGGACGCGCAAAGAGTAGCGCCACCTTCCGCGTCAGCTCGCAGACAGGCGTGGTGATAGTAATCAGAGCACAGCGGCCCACAAAGGGACTTCACCACTGCGTATGCGCTGGACCTTTCACGCACAACGAGCACGCGCCAGATTGGGATCGCGTAAAGTGTCCGTTTTTATTTTATTCGCTTATCGGGAAGCTTGATGTTCGAAAATGCGCCACCAGAGCACGAATATGCAAATCGGCAATGACGACGCCATTTTTTCTCATCACACCAGCAGCTTCGAAACCTCTCGAATCTGAGCTAGGTCACGACCTCCACTTTTTTATTCTTTATTCGAAGATTACCCCGTATTGCCCGAGGGCATTTATTTAAGCAAGGGGTATCAGTGCAGGAAAAAAGTCACCATTCGTACAACACACTCGCTCTGCTGAAAGCCGATTCCACCCAGTAAAGGTTTAGACAAATAATTTGAATTCGCATACAATTTTATATTGGCGTGGTTCTCCCGGATTTTAAACGAATGATCAGTCCGTCTGGAAACAATGTGGCAGCTTGAAATATGTTTCGTTGTTAACACCAGTCTTATTATAGATGAGAAATACAAATTTAAAGCCTAACTTTTTTTCGTCGAATGAAAGCTATACTTTTAATTCAATTCACGTTTCATTTAAGTGCAGATCTCTCCCCTGCTCTATTTTGATCTCTTTCTTTAATTTATTCATCAAGGTTGTTTGTACAGGGTTCCATGGTGCAGTCATATTCTAAAATTGGTCTTACACAGGCTAAATAAGCGATTTTCTTTAGATAAAGTTGTGAACACTTCAGATCCACTGAATAAACTTGAGCGCCCTACCAGCTTACGCGATCAACGTCAGCGTTCCATGAACAATCAGCCGTCAGTGTCACACCTATGTGCTCGTACGTAGGTTCGAGGTTTACTAGAATGTTATTTATCCGATGGATACTTTCATTTTTTCCTGGTAAAACATAGGTAAAGACATTTTTTGATGTTTAAATTCATCTTCCAGCATGAACACCAAGTATTAATACACTCCAAATCACATTGCAACATGGCAACATCTCGTTCGCTCTTAATTCTTCTATACAGCTTTTCCACAAGAGCGCAGCCATCTTGAATTTCGTCAGTTCTGGTATGCGGTAAAACATCGTTATGATCTCTCCACCTCGCTGAAAGGTGTTCACAAAAATGTGTGATTATCACTTGCCTTGCGGCGTCTTCCGCGAGAACACGACACACAAAATGGTCCTCGAGGGTCCCCGACCGCCACAACCACGACCACAGCGGTTACGTAGGGCGGACGCGCGGTTCGGATCAGTTCTAAATCCCCCCCCCCTCCCTCACTTCAGGTGTTGGGTGACGCGTGTTAACCTCGGCGAAGTTTGCCGTTTGACGACAAGGACGGCGTCCTTGTCGTCAACACGATGTTATGAAGGCACTTAATGTCAGGTCGTCGACATCGTTGTCGACATGACGCAACTCGACATCACGAAGACGTCCCGACAACTTCACGACGTCGACGTCATCGTCGAAGAGGACGACGTCACACGACGTCAAGACTTCGTCGTGATGGTGCGTCGACGTTGATGTATGCAAAGGCGACGACGTTACATGACGGCAAGGCTTCGTCGTGAAGTCCTTGTGACGTTTCGTTGACGACGACGACGTCAAGCGACGTCGTCGTCAATGCGAAGCGATGTCACGACCGCGTTACAACGGCGACTTGATGTCGCGTAACGGTGTCGTCCTCGATGCGACGCGACGTCACGACGGCGAACGATGATGACGACGTCACGACACAAATCCAGGCGAAGCAAGCCACTTCGATCGCAGCGCCACCACGCCAACTTTCCACATTCTGAGCTTCAACTGAAAGCCACAAGCGGAGCCTGTAGCTCGCCCCACTCAGTCCTTTCTAGTTCACTGTACCCGCACTGACACCAGTCGTGACGTATTTTTCTGACCTTTTTGAAAATAGCGAAAGTGCGCGCGCATAGCTTCGATAGAGGCTGAAAATGCGCGAGAGCGGGACTCCGAAATCTCCTGATATGCCGTCACGCTCCGGGCCTCCGTGCACCAAACTGAAGAATAATCTCGATATTCGTGATCCTGGAGGCCAAGTGAAGACAATTTAAGTGTTTTTCATCGACTACAGAACCCCTTAAAATTCCCTTCTTTTTTAAAACAAAAAAAGAGTCTAAGGACAGAGCCCTGTGTGACTCCTGACGTCACATCAACATACCTCGAGCTTTTAGCGCTGAAAAGAACACATTGGCGTCGATGCGGTATAAGTAATGTTGAATCCATCGTATACACACTCGAGTCCACGTTTAACATCTGGGTTTACTACGGGGGAGTGAATGTGTATCCAATGCCTTTCGAAAGTCTATCTGTTTGTCCGCCCTCGTCAACCTCAGATGCCAATTCACGATAAAATTCTGAGTTGCGTCGTGCAAGACGAGGCCTTTACGAAACCGTCGTTCTCTAATAAGTAACCGTTTTGTTTATTATACGTCCCATTATCTGCCTATATAAAATGTGCTCCATTATTCTATACGAGACGGCTGTTAATGGAATTTGAAACATCTTTCTTATACCCCCTTTGCATCAGAAACATGAGCGTTTTTCCAATCCTCTGCTAGGATACCTGTAGACAGTGATTTTTCAAAAAAATTAAATAAAGATACAACAAAAAAAAACCATCTGACCATTTGCTTTGATTTCATCAATATTCTTTCGAAAGGTCCCCAGTGCCCCTCACGCCCAGTCCAGCTGTAAGGGGAATGGTGCCAATGTGGGAAATTGTGCGGAGGCTCCTACCGACGCCACACCTATAAAATACAAATTTGAAAAGAAAAAAAAGATTCTGCAAGTTGCCATTTTTTGTATTGTCCGAAAACAACATTTTGGTTGGGGCTCATTTTTTTTCATGCATACAAAAAATTTGATTTGCACCTTTCAAATAGTTTAAAGTAAATCTGGGGATAGTATTTCATTGCCGTAATTGAGGCTCTCGGACTATTCTTCCTTCGCACTACTTAGTTAGGCGCGCTCGTTGCGTGGTTGTTTGAGAGGCCGTGAAGCGTCCACGGCAAGCTGCGCAGGCTTGCGAAATGAACTATAGGTCACAGTTTGTCCCAGGTTAGGTAGCTAGCGCATGTGAACCGCAAACTCCGTGCGGCGTAGTAAAAATAAACAGGTTGGTTATTTGGTTTTGGAATTCGGGGAGAAATCGGGTTTTAACCCGATTCTGCGAAGAAAACATGTTCGGGGTGTAAAAATCGGGTAAAATCCGGGTTCTACCCGAAAACGAACAACCGCTAGATATATGAGTTGATCCGGCTGCACGACGCACAGTACTCTCGAGGAATGCCGGAGCGATGAAGTCTTTGGCGGAATACAACGGCGAAGGCTGATGAACGACGTCGCCGTGTCAAAGTGAGGTATTATGTCGTTGCGTTAAAGCTGTCATGTAAGCCGGAGCGGAAGCAGTCTGTCAAATGTGGTAGGCTTTGTGGAAAAGAAATGCAATATTATGCATACCGAACGATTCGCTAGTACCCAGTTGGATCTGCACGCAGGTGGCGAAGAAAGTGAGTGTTGAGCGCCAGTCCGATGCGGCGCCATCATCGACGCCTCGTCAACGGCGAAAAGACTAGCTGGCAAGAAAGCCGCATTCTGCGTGCGGCGAGCCTACGCGACTGACCCAGTCAAGAGCAACTAAGCGTCCTCGAGGTACGATCGGCGACGGAAATGAGTGCCGGTACGTTGCTGCAGGGACCCGCTTTGTCTTCGGCCAGGTCCTCGCTTTCGTGGCGCGCCGACGGAGCGAAAGAGCGCCGGACCGTGACGTCCTCGGCCTCATCGGCCGTGGAGAAACGCACGCGTCAAATGGACACCACTCGGTGTTTTTGGTCGACAAGGCGACCGAACCCCTCGCGCAACGGATTGCGAAGGCGGCAGAATCCCGCGGAATTCGAGGAAATGTTCGTGTGCCACTTGCGGGTATACGCGCGGAGAACGTTCGTCCCTTCGCAACGTCGTCGTCAGCGCATCGCGCGACAGGTGGCTTTCATTAAAGTTTCATCGGATAAAGGGTCGGGCAATAGACCCTGTTCAGCCCTCAGAGTGCGAGTGACAGGCGCGACTCGCGCACATTGCTTCGAGACGTTCCTGCTACAACCCCGAAAGCATGAGACTTCGGTTTAGGCTGAACGCGTCGCTGACAGGTCTTTCGGATAGCGTTCTGTCGTGGTGCTCGATTCCGAACTCGGTGCACACCGCAGTATTACGAGTGATCTCAAAACACAACCGGAAGTACGCTGCCCGTTCTGCACCGGTACCGGCTGCAGCAGCGAATGTCGTGGTTTGGCGCCTGGAACGCGTCTCTGACTGGCTTGTTTACAGCGTCCAGAAAAGTGGCCCCCCCCTTTCCGCCTGATGACGTCATAAAGTGCGCCACGCTGTCGCCGGTCGCGATCCTGGCGGTGTCCTGCAGCAGCTGTGGTGGATGTGGCAGACGCCTGTTCTGCTGCCGGTCGCTCTTCAGTGTGACAGTCCACGGAAGCTACAAGAGGCGGATGTATAGGACGCCTGGGACGCCGTGACGAAAGCGACACTCACGTTCGCTCCTGCTTTTCGCCAGCATTTCTACGACCAGCCGCCAGGATCGCGACATCCAACAGCATATGACACTCCGACTTCTGTGACGTCATTTGTTGCCTCTTCGGGACCACTTTTGATGTATACACCTGCAGCTCTCAAGTTTTGCACAGCGCCCCTGGTGAGCAACATTGAACATTTTTAGGTCGCGTTTCCGCCGTGCGCAGCGTTGCGTACTTTCAAAGTCTGTTAGGGCGCGTGAACTATGGACAGCTGCTGAGGGAAGCTGACAGACGCTAGTTTACGCCGGTAGAGGGTGCATAATGGAACGCCGAATCGTGGGAAATTCCCCATATTGTGGGAAAAAGCATGGCAGCTAGGGAAAAAGGGAAACCAGAATTAAAACACATGTAAAACGCGGGAAATATTTTTTTAATAAAAAAGCTAAACCGGAATTTTTGGAACTTTCTTATCTGCATCGAACAAGAGAAAGAAAGTGGCACTAGCTACTCAGACAGTTTGCTGTTTTGAAGAGCCAATCTACTTCATCACGACTTACATCATGTGCGTGCTGCAAGCCTGCCGGTACAGCACTGTCGGTTCGCGCGCTTTCCTCACCGCTAGCTACGCACCCACGTCCTCTGTCAGTGTCAATGCGATAGATCATGGATTGCACAGTGGGTGTGGTCTTTTTCACATCACGAAAACGAGCAGGCGATTTTAGTTTAGTTAATGGCCCGCTTGCCTTCATTTACTTCCCCTGGTTCATTCAACCAATGCGGAAGAGAAGGGGAAGGGAGACCCAGTTTGCCGAATGTCAACTTCCACATTTCGTAACTTATGCGATGCAAACTTGTTCAAAACAAAAACATAGGGGAGGTGTTGCTTCATTTAAATATGCTTGGCGGCGTCATGCGTATCTTAAAAACGACTTTTGCAACTAAAATGGTGTTGTGGGAAAATAAAGAAATTTTGCCTCCCGACGAGGGAAAAATCGAAGTGGCAGTGCGGCAACACTGCAGCGGAGGTGCCTCTTTTGTGGTCGCGTCTCGTGGACGCTACAGCGGCCTCTGGCTGATGGTGAATTCCGCTCGCAGATCTCGAGCGCTCCAAAAGCGCTCCATTTGGAGCGCGCATATTCCGCTCGCAGATCTGGCTCGAGCTGGTCATCTTCCGCTCGTAGATCTCTGGCAGCGCCCGCTCCACGGAGCGCCTCAAACCCCGCCGAACTTGCTCTGCGGGATTTCACAGATCTTTCCGGAAGTTGACAGAGCGGCCTACGTCAATTCCTTCTAAATCGGCAGTGCGCATGCGCGGCGAGGTTGGCGAGGTCGGCGGGCCGGTCGGGCTACGGTCGGGTCGTCGAGTTGGATCTGTTCGGGTGCGTCGGTTGTTTACGCGGGATTGTGACGGCTCGAACGCTTCTACCTCGCGTAGATCAGGGATACAAAGCCGGGACTGTGGAGCGTGGTAAATCGTAAGCGCTGACATCTGTGATCGTGAGAGGAAGAACGAGAAAAAGAACGACAGAAAAGCCGGAGGCAGACGCAAGGTTAGGCCTGTTCATTCTGCAGCCAATGATTGTTTACCTTTTTACACTGCATTCCGCCGGCGTTTTCCCGTGCAATAAAGCAAGAAGAGATTAGGCAACGACCGTGCAAGTGATGGTTTGTTACCTCTGTGTTTATTAAAGTCGTACCAGAAATCTGAACTCCACCGCTGGCAATCGCTGTCCGTGCCCCGCCGCTTCGAGGCGGCCGAAAGGTATGTGACGGTGCCGAACGCGGACGTCTTCGTTATTTGTGACATGGGCGCCGTGGTACGTATAATTTCGCCCGGCCTGTGTCGCGTGTTATTTCTGCAGCTAAGCAGTGACAGTTGTCACTGGTCGTCGGAAAGATCAGTCGGCTGAGGCGTTGGTGGGCTTGTCAAGTTCGAGCAGCGGCCATTTTGAACGGCGGAGGGGGAAGCGGTGGGGAGGGGGTGGGGGAGGTCGCTCCAAAAATGCGAGTTTATCTTCCCCTCGTCGATTCGGAGCGGGTCCCACGGAGCGGAATTTTGCCTCCCTCGCGGATTTTGGAAAGCGCTCCGGATCTACGAGTGGAATTCACCATGAGAGAAACAGACCTATGGGCGGGACAGGACGCTAAACACACCAGTCGGAGACGTGCTCCAGGAACCATAGTTTGGCTGCGCGTGCGCGCTCCCAGCTCATGGAGACGCCGAAATGTTATCGAATGTCGTGCGCTTGAGATACTGCTGTTTGTTCGAGAAAGATTCCGTCGCATGATTGTAAGCCGCCTTCGGCATGCTGATAAACCGGCCAAATAATAATATACAATTTAGCCAGGGCACTACAACTGCCAGCTTGGGGTTTTAATATGCACCTATACACGTTCATCTAGCTTGAAACGGGGTGGTGATTGAACCCTGGGTCCTGCAGCGCGAGTTCTCGCTCTAGGTGCTGAGCTGAGGCGCGCTAACCCTCTCGGCCAGCGATCCTTCCAGCGAAAGGGAGAATTCCAAACACCAGTAGAAGTGCACTCACACTACCATTCGAATCGCAAAGCGGTCAACTTTCTGTGGCAATCCGAAGAGAGGACGAAAGCGCGTGTACAGCGGTTGGTGCACCCTCTCCCCTAGCATTGACTGCATTGCCACAGAAAGCTGACCGCGAGTATAGTTTTCATCATCAAACCGCTTTGCGAAAGCTGTTCAACCGCCACTGTGAATCCCCCTGTGCGCCGCCGTCCTTGATTATCGTCGACGCGGAAGGCGCTGTGATCGCGACGCGTGCAGGCCAAACGCCTGAGCGAAGCGTCGCTGTTCGTCCACACCGTACCCGTACTCGTGTCCGGCGCGAGGCAGCGCGGATATCGCCACGCACACCGGGCGTGGTGACTCATGAACCGGTAGCAGCGCAGACCGGGGACGGAGCCGAGCGCTTCGCCTGGCCTACCTCGGTCAGCCGAGCGAGGGGAAGTCTCAAGGCTGCTCGAGCCTGCTGCATTCCACTGCCGCCAAAAGCACACTCGACTTTGCACAGCGCAGGTCGTTCCGCAGAACGACGTCGCCTCGCCTGCTGGTCACTTCGTCGAACGACGTTGCAGCCAACGACCCTGGGTTTGGGACGCGCGTTTACCTAATGGATGCGGCTAAAACTACAACCTCAGCTCGACATTCTACTCTTAAAAACTAATGGAATTACGTTACCAATCACGTTTGAAATCGTCAGAAGGTAACTGTTCCATTGTACTTAACGAAGTACCGTTGCTATTCACTCGCGCCACAATTATCTGCAGGCATTGAGTCTGAAAAACAATGCGTTACATTATGCTAAAAGAAACGCGGTAGACTTTCTCGGTACGTTTTGAGAGCCGGTGGACGTCCTGAAACTGAAAACTACAGCTCGTTAGTCTAGCCCGTTCTCGGCCTTGCGATGAAACACTTACACCCACACGGGCACCTTTAACTGCAGTTAAGGCACCTTTAACCCCTTGCCTAACGAGTGTCAGTCGTGTCACCCTTACGGATTATAAAGCCCGACCACTTGTGTGACTCGTGTTTCGGTTTCGGTGCTTGTTTAGAACGCTCTCCGCGGCAGACGGCAGAATCACCCGTTCTTCTATTTACTTGGCGTTGTTTGCTCGTTTGTTTTGCTGTTTGATAAAAAAAAAGGAAAAAAAAGAAAACGCTTTGTTTAGTTACGAAAAAAAAGAGAAAAGAAGTGCAGCGTTTGTGCGCGTTTGCACCAAAACAACACGGCTTTGGCGCGGAGCTCTGCTTCAGCCGACCAAGAAATACAAAACCTTTTTGAAAGTGATGACGGCGTATTCTGCAGCATTTCCGACTTTCTGGAATCGGACGATAGTTGGATGAACCATGACGGGATTGATGAAAACGATGCGAATCCTGCAAGCATTCCATCAACTTCAAAATCTGCGCGTCAAAAAGACAAAAAAATATTCAAGATAACTATACATGGAAGTCAAGGAAATGTATTTGTCCTATTTTGATGCAAATCACACGTCTAAAATGAAGCTTTTTTTTTTGTAACGTTCATTGAAGAAAAAATTGAGTAGCCAAGGGGTTAACTGCAGTTACACTTCACAACACGTGCGCGTAATAGTAATTGTGTTGTATGTATGTTTAGACAGCCGAATGTTAGTCAGCCTCAGAGGGCGATGGTGCCTCAGCTGTACACGAGAAATTTTGCCAGCGTAGTACAACCGCTAGTCCGGGGTCGTGCACCTCGCAGTAATAGTGATACACAATAGCGCGTCGATGCCCGGGCCCGAATTTGGGCACTCGGCGAAAAAGTCGACAAGAAATCCGACGGCTGTGATTGGCCGGCGCCAAGGTCAAGTACGGCGTTGGCCAATCAAGGCCGCCGGATTTCTCGCCGACTTTTTCGCCAAGTTTCCAGATTAGGGCCCCAGATCGGGCAGGCCTGGTGGGGACTGAGCGCGACCAAATGCGTCGCTGCAGTCGGCTTTCTTTCTACAATTGGCCATGCGCTCATTATGACGTCTTTAGTGGGCTTTTATCGACGACGGAAATAAGAGAAATGTCCGACCATCAACTTGGACGGTTCTGGTACTCGATGGCTTCGAGCTTCTGCCCTGCTTTTTACACGCAGCATCGAACTTGTCGCTCGCAACTGATACAGAATAGCCTTGACTCCAACTCGAAACCTGGCAGCGAGGCAAATCATGGTCGCGAGTCACGGACAGAAACCATAAGAGGGCGCGAGCTGTGGGAAAAGTAACCTCCGCCATGAACGGTGAGGAAGGGATATTCTGGTAGCAACCCGTGAGCGGGCGAAAAGCACTAGTGCGCACAACAGAGCACGTAGCCAGGATTTTGTTTCGGGGGGACCCGCTCATGACAAAATGCTGTATGAGGGGAGGGGGAGAGGAGGCCCCAGCAAAATGGAAGATTTCGAGGGAGGCCCCATGACGGCGTCAGCCTCCTGAGAGAGTTTCCAATAGCTCGATCGTAGTCACGTGATTTACGGGCCGCGTTCGCAATACGAGCTGCGAGGAGATGACAAAAGCGTAGGTCGTCTGCAAACGCCCCCGCCTTTCCTCCCGATTTTTTCCTCGCCACGCGAAAACGCAGTGCATGCGCACTTGCGACCGATGGCCGCAGGAGGTGTCCGCCATTGACTTGCCAACGCTCCCCATGATTTGAGATGAACTCTTTCTTCAATCTAGGCTCTCTATCCTGCCCCCAACATAGGTGGCGCACCCAACCTGAAGTAACGGCGGCGGCGCGCAACTTCTCGGACGGCAGCCCCCATGGTATTTCCCTCCGTCCGACAGGCATGAGTATACAGGAGGCGTCGGTAGAAATAACAGTCAGTTCCCAGCAACGGCGACACTTGCAAGCTGTGTATTGGAAGCACGAATGTCCGGATAACTCATAACGCAATGAAAGCAAACACTCTCGTGTGCATGGCCCCTCAGGCGGTTGTCACCTGTTATTGTTTTATTAAATTTTTGTATTGTGGCATAAAATCAATAAAGTCTGACAGCACGGTCTTATACCCCAGTTGCACTAGCGCCCTCAACTGTCATTATGCAAACGATCGTTGGGATCTCCCAACTGTCATTCAGCTCAACTAAGTTGTCCGGTTTTCCACGGTACATAGGCCAAAATCACCACCTAGACTGACAGGCCGTTTCCAATACCTTCATTTCCATATCGGCATGACTCGTCAACCGATGTGTACGGCTTCTCCGTCATCTCGAGTCGAGCCGCAGGGCAAGTTCTAGCCTGTTCGCCCATGCTGATCGTCCGTCGTCAAATACGTCGTCAAATACGTCGTCAAATACGTCGTCAAATTCACCGAATACGCAGTCGTCAAAGGTAGAAGGTAGTTATTATGTACACGGAGCTTAGAACGTCCGGATCGTTCCGTGTTTCGCGGGGGTTCGTCGTCGTCTTTCCTTTAGTGAGCTCTCGTGCTCAGCAGGATTCTAACACTAGACCTAAACCAGTTAATGAATCGGTGAACAAGCGTGTGCCTGAGTAAAACTCTACGAGTTAGGATTGCATAGATTACATAAAACTAAACCGTAGTGTAGCTGTCAAAAACAATTACCGTCTGCAAGTCGAACAAAACGAGGCCTAATCGAAACCGTTTCCTACTTATCATGATCTCAAATTTCTTTCCGTGCACACTATTAAAAAAAAAAATCGTTCTTGAAAGTTTTTTAGTTTTTTTTTTTTTTGACGACCCAAGAACTTTTTCAGTTTGTAAAGAACGGTTTCGCCTCAAACATTATCGCCCCCTGGCGCACAAGAAAGGCAACTGGACGATGAAGAACTCCCTCGTAAGAGAAGGTTATTCATAACCTTACCCGAGGAAACCGAAGAGCCTGTGGACAAGGCCGAACTAGCAAGACAAGCTAGAAAAGCCTACCTCAGGGCACTCACCGCCGGAGGAAGAACCACTACCAAACGGATACCGAAGATGGGAAGCGACCAGACTTCCCAGAATCAGAACCGGCACGGCACTAACGCCGGCCAAACTGGCAGCCTTTGGGGCTACTGAAGGAAGAAGACCCCATATCTGCAAGGCCTGCAGAGAAAATAAGGTGGCACGTATCAAGCACTTACTGTGGGAGTGCGAAGGCCTGGAAGACCATACAAAAAGGGCGTGGGAAAAATTACCCGCTCAGGACCAACCAAAGAGGCTTGAGCGACTGCACTAGCCCCAGAGGCCAGGAACAGCACCGAAAGGCGATCCTGAACTTCCTGGCTGAATTCATCAGGTAATCTGGGGCCCATAAATTCATCGAATAGCACCAGTCACCCCCCACCCCGCTCTTCTCAGAGCACACCGCTCATAGACGGGACTCCTAGCTATCATATATAATAAACATGTTCTCTCTCTCTCTCTTTCGTAACCTTATCTCCGAGCCACCGAGAGTGAGGCGAGCGGAGCGACAGGGCGCTCGGCTCGCGGTAACCACGTGACAGCGCACACCACTCACACTCCGGTTACTTGCCTTCACTCGACCCAAGACTCGACCCTATACTCGCCCGAGAATCCTTGTCAAAAACATGGTTATGGCTTCTTGTTTTATTATTAGGTTTTATTTGTAAACTATAACTACGTTCGAAGTGGAAAGCTAGCGGAGGCAGTTCGAGCGTTGAAACCGTTGGAGCTCTGATCGCTCGATGCTCGAAACGTGTCAGAGGGGCTGGCAGAAGATAACTTTAAAGACTTCTCCCAGAGATTCAAAGTCTGAAGGTAAGCAAAATGACCCTCCTATCGCTCTTCTGGTTTTGGTTGTGTCAGGCTGGTTTTCAGCTGCCAAAGGCAGCGAACGTATCGGCGGCTCTGCGTATCGGTGGCCGCGGCTGCGCTGGGCGCAAAGCGGCAAGCAAAGCTGTTTTGACTTGTATGCACTGGCGAACCCTCTATGTTCGAGTGTTTTTTGAACAGAACGTTCTTGTGCAATGCGGAAATTTGCACGTGTTTCGTGGCGCTGGAGTACAACCGGAGTTTCGGCATTTGAGGAGACTCGTCACGGTCCTGTGTGATCCCAGCATGAGCGAATGGCTAGTGCAGTATTTCTGTTGCTACCTCATAGTCATCTCAGAAAGCATGCGAAGATAGCTCACGGTGACAGGGACTTTAGTTACGTTTGTGGATAATTCAGGTAGTATCACAACTCTGTGCTCCATTACCAAGGAAACATGCATGCGCTCTGCTAGTAACGAAAAATTAAGATCAGTTTTGTATTTTTGAGAAAAATAAATACTTCATTTTTTTTAATCGTTCTCAAATAACTACCGCATCTTCCAGTGTATAAGTCACGGTTGTCTCCCGAAATTTCCGTCAGTACGTATTATACAACGATGCGACTTATACGAATTTCTTTTTCCCTTCAAGTATGAAACTTTAATTGAGCCAATTGCCGCGGTCTTATACTTCTCGTTCGATTTGTTCACGAGAATGAATGCAGAAACGGGCTTCCTCTTTGTGCATATATCGCGACCACAATACACATATGCGGGTTTATCAATCAGTTTTGCCGCTCCGTCCGTAAAAATAGCATAAGTGCGACTTATATACCAACTTTTTCTTGTGCGTGTGAAAAGACCACTTCATAGGGACTTACAAGAAGTGTCACTCACAACAACGAAATGCAGTCCCTATCATTGTATCGTGCCAAAGGTCACTGGGTAGATTGATCATTCTTTCAGTATAAGTATAGCATCAGTATACACAACGTTTTCCTGACTTCCAATGATGTACGGATAATAGCAAGAAGCTGGGGCCTGCCCGATCCCCAGAACCAGTGCAGCAGTGACCAGAAGAGTTTCCGGAGTGGGGATCCCGACACGAGGGCCCCGAATCATTTTAGACACTGCTGCTGCTTCTGGGGATTTATACGGGCATTCCACAGCTTCTTAGCATTACGGCTATTACAGGCCCCTCTTATATATCCACATTTTGCTTCTTGGTGTGTGGATGCTGTGATGTTATGATGATGATAGAGCCAGGGCGTCGAACCGGAACCAAACCGAAAATCGGAACCGAACCGTTATTTTTGGTCGAACCGGAACTGAACCGAACCAAAATCTTCGCCGCCATCTTGAAACTGCACCGGATATATATAACTGGTTCAAAACGGTTAACGGTATTTTTCTTCTTTTTTGTATCACAAAATGAATATTTAGGGGTAAAAAATTGGCAGTTGTATTTCTATATATTGATCAAATCGTCATATACAGAATTGGAATGTATGAGAAATTGTGAGTTTTCTTGGCGTTTTTGCATTGGCGCTATTATCAATCATGTGTCACGTGGTCACATGATGTCGACACATGCTGTGAAGTAACGTCGCGTCACGTGATTCACTGCGTCAAAGGGATTTAAATTGAGAACGTCACTAGACTTATTAAGGTCGTTGACACCGTGACCTAACCCGACATCTCGACGTGGCACCAAGAGTCACGTGACACTGCAACGTACGAGATTTTCATGAGCCCGAGTCGAGTGCTCGCGGGTTCATGACAAACATTCGGGTAAAGGCTCGTGCTCAATTAAAGATGATAATAGCCCAACTCTAACAATATCTGAAGCTGAGCCCATGCTCCATACTTTGCCAACCGTGCATGGCTATGATAGAGACTGAGGGTATATAGAACTTAGAGCGTCAGATCAGTGGTTGCTTGTTCGAATTGCGAGTTGAAGAGGGAAAGCTGTTTCTTTCCTTTATTTTGTGCTTTAAATACAAAACTCTGCTTAGTTTTGTGTAAAAAGCCTCAGGATTTGGTACGGTCAGGTGTCTAGTGGTCAAAATTGTACAACATGGCGGCAGCCAGGGGGGGGGGGGGTCATCTTTGACTGGTGAACCAGTTTATCGCTCTAAGCTCCTCTACCTCGTTGAACGAAGGGCATCTGGCACGCGAAGAACTGGGGATCTTTTGACGTGAAAGCTCGGTTACACGGCACCTTCTGGTTCCCGGCGCTTCTGTCAGACTGCGGGCGGCCAGGATTCGAACCCCCACTGGGAGATCGCCGGCGCTTTGCCTCGGAGCGACCGAGGCGGCGCGCAGAAACGCGCACTCAGCAGGGCAGAATGTCGACAACGAGACGATCCGACGAAGCTCGTGCGAAGGTGTTCTTTTATTGTAGTTTTCCCGGGTGAATTACGAACGCAAACAGAGCGTGGGGTCGGTCTGCCCCTGCAGGGCGACACTGGTTCATGCCGTGGACGAGAACAATCGGCGCGCGCTGCAGGAGCTACGCGCTAGCCTTTGTCTTCGGAGCACGTTCCAGGATGGCGGCAATAGACCCGGCTGCGGGCGTGTCTGCCGCAAGCCTGGAAGCCGGCAGCTCGAGGAGTTGCGGGATATGGCTGCGACGCCGCCGAGGACAAAGGGCCTCCTTCCCCGTCGTGAACAACGCCGAGGAGGCACGTATCACAAGGCGTCGGACGACGTTTCGCAAGATGGCGGAAAGGAGCCTGCGCAAACGCTGCCGTCGCGGACCGCTTCTCATCGGAACACAATGTCCACACGGCCGAGGTGGGAGTCACTACGGTTTTCCCCCACGCCGTTCGGACAACAGACTGCCCAGTTAAAAAAAAAAAAAAGAAAAAAAGAAGAAGACCAGAAGCTGTTTTTTTTAAGTTGCCCCGGTGTCGCCGACATGTTGAGAACAGCGTCTCTTTCGCATGCCGCCCAAGAAGACAAGGCGCTTTTCGCTGTGCAAGCGTCATCGCATCAACGCAGCGCCGCCAGCTCGAGTGAGCCAGGCATGGAGAAGTTACTAAAACAACAAAAGTAACTTAGTTACTGCATGAGTATTGGCCTCAAAAGTAATTTCAGAAGAGCAGAAACTACTCAGATGGAAAGTTCTTTTCAAGTTACTTTTTTATGCTAGAAAGTACATAGGTTTTGATCCGTTAGCGAAATCTTGCTAGCCAAATATAAAGTCATTTTCTGAAAATTTTTTAATCACTGATTCTGCTTCCGCGTGCCAATTAATATTCTTTCGCACTTTTTTTTTTTTTTGTTAATGATGTATTGCGGATGTCATTTTTACTTTGAGGTTTAGCACTGCATGAACTTGATTTTGCAAAGACTGTTTGCTCGTTTATTACTTATTTTACGTAAAAGCGTCGGGGAATTCCTAAGGTTTCTCGAACGATCTTCGAACCTTGGATAAGGGGGAGAGGCAGCGGCAAAAGGTCATCTTTGCGTCGCCCTTTAGCGCGCGATTTTCAAGTACAGCAGAAACCACGGAAGTACCGCACGAGCTTGAGAGCGGGTGCTGCTCTTTGTTGCCTTCTTTGGGTGAGCATGCAGCGTGTGATGGCAACAGCTCCTGCGATGGGCAAGGGTTCCAGGGCTGGGGAGAAGCGGGCCCCTTTCTTCAAATGCGCCAAGGGCTTGTCTTCTTGAGCTTAGAGACACGGAGGCTTCCTGCTTCTGCAACCAGCATCACGCGACCACGGCGGCCCTCCGGGGACCGCACACCGTCGTCAAGACCCCAAGCCGATCAGACAGAGTGAGGAGCGACGACCGCTCGATGCAAAGACCACCGACAGAGCCTTCGAGAAGGTATACACGTCGCCCGCGGCGGTCTGAAGGCCACGCGTACCGCCCCCGGATCGATTCATGTTGCTCCGGAAGCGATCGCCGCGTCTTTTGGCGTCTCATGGCGGTCGACGTTTCCCCCGACAGCTCCTCAGTCTTTCTAATGAGGGAGTCCTGATCCCCCAGGAGCCCAGGACGACTTCACACCGCTGCGGGTTGCGGTGCCTGTCATCCCCAATTGGGAGAGCGTCCCGAACATCCATCGACTGCGTAATAAGTGTCGCGCAAGCCTCGGGGCGACAGCCGACGTTTCGCCAAGAGACAGCTTCTTCGGGCCCCGAAAAAACACCTTCCTAACTTACCTTATATGAAAAAAAAAAAAAATTACCACGTCCGATAGCGCACACAGATACACACATTGCCACGCATTAGCTAAAGTCTCATCTTAAAATATTACTACGAGGACATCAATTTACATCGCCAAACAGCCGACGTGGGTGCGCGCACCATCCCACTCTGAGAGGAGCACTTTCCCACTACGCACGCAGCTTCGCTCTTCCCCGAGTGCGTCGCTTCTCCGCACTGCATACACGGCTGCGACAGAGCGCACTCAACGGAGCTAGCTAACGCACCGAAACAGGTCTCAATCAATGAGAAATATGGCGAACGTCGAGTACTCTCAGCTCTCAATTCCTGTCCAATTAAAACGTAAGTGATGGTAGCGGAGTCCGGGCTAGTAGGGACTTTTAGCAAACCGTTACCGTGTTCCGCGTACCGCACTATACCGGAGCGTTTGAAGCACGCTTTACACCGCGCAAAAGACCATCTCATGCTTTCACTAAACAAATGACTCTCAGGGTTCGTGTACGATTCCTTCAATCCTCAGCAGAAAGAGCCAACCGGTAGAGTGTGCCATTTGAGGCATACAGCTAGACTGAGCTCGAAAATTACTTTTACTCTACCTCCTTTTCCGAATTGAGTTCCCTTACGGATCTGGATTGAAGACTGGTCAACGCCTGCTAAAACCATAATTCGAGCCTAAGTTGCGTCCTTTCTGGAACCAGGCAAAGTGGAACGAGGTTTCACTTTCTTACTCCTTTTTTATGCTTCGGCTGTTCCAACTCAAAAGGAACGAGAGTATTTGCTACAAACGCAAAACTGTCAACGGTTTCTTCTATTTTTTTTTCCACTTTTTAGAGACCACGTTAAAACAGGAGCTCGATGAAAATGCAACACCCCGCAAACAAATAGCGAACGAAGTGTCTAGCGTTACGTCCGACGTAACCCAAGTTACGTCCGGATCTCCGCCTTCCCTAGGTTCACGGGGGAGAGAGAGGAGGGCGGGGGGAGGGTTAGGTATACGCGTTTCCAGTGCTCCGTCCGGACGTAACGCTAGCCACAGCGAATAGCGAAATATCTCATATCGGAGTAAGTGCTGACGCCCACCCGTTTTGAAATAGAAAACATTTTTTGTTGTCAGTGTGAATGGGTTGGAATATGTACCTACAGTCTTACACCCAGAACAGGCACTTTGGATCGAAAAACCGTCCACCGAAGTGCCCCGATCAGGGCCGGAGCAACGCCTCCGGTCAGGACGAAAGTGGCCCCTAGGCAAGACAGAACGGGCCTCCCGCATACAATGCCGAAGGACACGCAAGCCGCGTCGTTCTTCTTCCCGCTTCCGGTCGCTCGTCACGGTCGCCTGGTTCGCGACCCCCTGGAAGCGAGATTGCCACAAGGTCACGGCCGCCTGTGGACGGGGCCCTCGGCTTGAGCTGACAGCGCGGTGCGAGCTACCCGCTCCTTCGACCACGACCCACCGCACTGCCAGATTACAAGTCCTGGAAAACTCTGGCGGGCCAGTCACGTGAGCCCTTCGACAAACGCCAGCTGAGCGCAGTGCAAAGGGCCGACCCGTGGCCTTGGCGTCCGGATGAAAGTGGCCGTCGAGGTCGGGCCAAGCCGAGCGGAGCGGTCGCCGCTGCGTGCGCTGCACCCGTTCCGTGTACCTGGTCTGCCCCGTTCACCCTCTGACACTGCGGCGGAAGCTTCTCTCCTCCCCACCTGACTCCGCTCCTGGGTATGGGTGGCAGCGTGATCACGCGGCGAAATGAACTGGTTCGAAGAGCCTTCCACCCCACTGTCGGCTGAGGGATGAACGGGGTCGCGCCTTCTCCGGCCCGGATTGGAGTGGCCGCGACCTTTCAAGGTACCTAATCCAAGGGCATCATCGGAATCCGGATGGCTTCCTCATTCCGAAGCGCTATCTCGTTCCCCTGGAATCACTCTAGTTCATTAAAAAGGCGATGTTTTGTTCGCTCCCGAAGCCGAAACATGGTTCTCCCTTTGTTTTTCCCCAGTTTTCTTCGCCACTCAAGCGTGACGTCACCGGTGGGCAGCGAGGCGCGCGGCCGGCAATCGGGTACGCTCGCGCCAGCCTTTCTCGCGTCTAACAGCGAGAAAACAAGGGCGTTCGTGCTAACTGAAGTTGATAATAATGTCCATTTTGGCATTATTTGCTAGCTTTGTTTTCGCGGTGGTAGACCTCCTCGTGTGAGGGAGGTCTATCATGCTAGTGTGCTGTACAGGCGGCGTTGGCTGTGCATACGCCGGCAGCAGTGCCATCTACTTTCATGTCTGGGATATATTATATAAGAAAAAATTAATTTAAATAATAAAAAAAAACCTTAAACAAGAAAACATGTATTGTTAGTGAAAAACAAAATGTTATTTTTGATGATATCAAGTTCTGAATTTCTGGAATTTCCATAGAATTCGTGTAGTTAAGAAAAAACATTGTAAAAAAAACAACGGTTGCGTATCACATAAATTTAGGTGGGCGCCTACTTACTTAGTAACATGCCCTATCTTACACTAAAATATAAACATTGAAAGACGCGATTTTAAATCTAAATAAAAGCTAAAAAAATTATCAGATATATTTTTTTATTTAACTTGGATTTTGGTGTTAGCTGCAGTACGTTTGGCCTCCGTTTTTTTAAAACTAATAATTGAATTGCCAAGTATTCCATTTAGAAACGTCTTTTTTTGCGTTTTAAATAAATAACAAAAATCTCCAGTTTATGCAGTATTGAGAGCCATACAAAGCAATGTGGGCAGCGGTGCCCGGAACTTTCGGAATAGCCAAAAGTTCTATCCACCTCAATTTTTCAACATATCAAACAATTATAAAAGTACTTTTCGCTGTTGTTGTTGAGAAATTATTTTTTAAGGATGATCCTCTCCGACCATGCCTCCGGCCGCGACGCACGCCGGCATTCGCCAGCGTCTTCAACGCTCTCATGAAAACGCGTCTTCTTTAGTTCCGGGAATGCGTGCTGCGCGTTGGCCTCGTCTGTCGTATGTCCAGACATAAAAACAATTCAGACCAGATAGTTCTTCATCGATGCGAAATGATAACGGTGATTTCGCTTCTCTGTTGAACTTAAACGTATCTTGATATAGAATATGTAGTGCTACCAGTGTAATGATGGAAAAAAGAATTTCACTCTTTGCGGCGGACGGCTCACACCCCTGAGGTTCCGTTCTTGTGCAGTATTTTAGACTCCGGAATACACTGTAGGGCCAGCAGAGCATGTCTCGAATTCTGGACTCACTAGTCTGTTAGAGGAAGTGTGTTTGATAAAGAGGTGGGAGTTAACGGGGGCCGTCTTCGCCATTTCAATGTCAGGCTCGGTGGACATATGATGACGTAATAACCGTCACGGTAAGTCGGTTTATTAAAGGGATGCTGAACCGAAATTCGGAGTCCACAAAACAAGCCTGGAGCAATAGGGGGACTGCAAGACTCTAAAAACCCTTTATCATACAGACATATCTCTAACGGAAGGCCGTAAATTCGGAAAAGAAGTGGGCGATGGAACACGGCCGACGAGACAAGTCACGTCACGATTCCCATTCCCTCTCTTCGCTTCGTCCCGTCAAGCTGGTGAACCGAAGCGAGGAGGAGAGAAGCGAGGCCGCTTCCCCTCGCTCTCAAATTCTCCCGGAGGACAATGACGTCATAGCCCTCGCTTGATCGCGCCCTCCTTTTCCAAAAGTACGGCCATCCGTTTCAGATATCGATGTATAAGTGATGTTTTGGACTTCCGTCCCGCTGAACGCTTCTGCGGTCAGGTTTCAGAGTCTCCCGGGCACGCGCTTAAAGCGTGTTTCAAAGGCTCCAGTATATTACGTTTACCCTTAAAGAAAATAACACCCCAAAAGTCGTTTCTTTTTTCTTTTTTGGTCTGAAAAAGATACAAATTGTAACCATAGACACGCAAAAAAAGAAAACACAACACCAACAACAACACTAAATTTTCCCACGCGCGCGCGCGCGCTTTTTATATTTGGAGTTTTTATCATCTCCTCGCATTTTTTTTTATTTGTGATGTAATCGATTATGCAATTTAGAAGCTTTGTGAGCTACATTTCTATAATATTCAATAACGGCATTCGCAGAACATGTTTTTTAACGCAATTGCGAACTCAGTACGGCCCTTCTTTTTGAAATACCGAAAATCCGAGTCCGGAGTGATGTTGCCTCTTGGCTTTTTATCCTCCCTCGGAAAACATGGCGGCGCTGACGGCTCTCGGCAGTTGTAGCACTGACGATGATCGGCGAGTCGGGGAATCGGACGAAGTTTTCTTCTTTAGGTGCCCGGCGACCCCTCAGACTTCGAAAAGAAAATCGCCTAACGGTCAAAACAACTGGGTTTGGTGACTGCGTACCGTAGTTTCGGTTGAGACTCCGCCGGGGCAGCCTTTCACGCAGAGCCGGCGCGACGTGGCCCCTCACGACGCTCACAAAAGTCCACTGCGCGTTCTCTTCGACCTCACACCGTTTCAAAGAATTTGAGACCGCTGAAAGGGCCCTAAAAGAACTTCAAGCTCAAAAGTGACGCTTCACGCATGGAGAAGAGCAGCTGTACGCGGGACACTGGCGGCGAGCACGACACTTCTGGTCGGGACGGTTCGGAGCCGTGAGAGAAACTCGAGTTGCAGGACGACTCAACCTTTGACGTCACTGCACTGGCGCGGATCACGCGGGAACTTCAAATTCGGCTTTTTGGAAATTGATTTTTTACTTCACAAATACTGAGTTCCCAACTTTCGAATTTTGAGGGTAATTTCCAGGCATCCTTCTTAATCGTTTCGGATAAAAAAACAAACAAATACCTGTTAGTGTATTTTTAAGCTGAGTCTAAAAGCTCCGCCTTCAGCGTAATTTTCTGCCCTTGCTAACACAAGTGTGAAAGCGCAGGCAGGCGCAACTAAAGCACTGTGGAAGTCAGCGAGCCCGCGCTGAAGGCGGAGCTTCTAGTGTGAACGGAGTATACTGTGCATGGTACACGAAACACGGTAACGGATTTTTGCTAAAAGTCCCTCTTATTGCAGGAGGATCGCTGGCCGAGCGTTTTAGCGCACTGAAGCTCGGAGAGCGTGGAGCGAAAGCTCGCGCTGCAGAACCCATGGATGGGATTCTCGGCTCAATCCCCAGCCCTGCCCGTTTCGATCCGGATGAGCATCGTACCGGCGTGCGGTCGTATATCACTACTGCGTGGTGCACGTTCAAGAACCCAGGCTAGCGGCTGTACTGCACTGGCTAAATTTCTGGCCTACAGCGGATAAACCAGACGGCCACTGGGGCTGACTGACTCCTGGCTGTAAAAACATACACACAATTATTGCAGTCGTGCAGCAGGGCGGCGAAATGAGCTGCGTGATATTGGATTTTTCGTGGCTACGTCTTCCATTTTTACTCGTTCAATTGATCAATGGACGGCAGTAATCCTACGCACTGATCAAGTTTTGGCGCCAGAGATCGGCTCCATTAAGCCTCTGGGAGTAACTGGGAGGTCGTCTTTTTTGTGCGCACGGCGCGGTAATCGCGGAGCTCTGGCCCCGGCGGACTTAGGAGCGGCTGCCGTTAATTGTCCGGAGAAAGGCCCGTCCACACGCCACGGACGGACAGTGCACCATTCGTCTTGGAAAGCAGCTTGTCCGTCGAGGTCTCGAAACGCCATTAGGACGCGCCGCCGTCGGAGTCGCTCGCTCAACTCATCAACTTGTGGCGCCCTCAGTGGGGACGAATGCGTCGTTGGTCCGAGTCCATAGCTCAAAGAAAGGGCGGCCGGATAATCCCTTCAGTGAAGAAAAAGAATTGTGTTGCTTGTATGTTTAGACATCCTTGATGTTGGTACGCCTTTACGGGTGACCGGTCTCTATAGCTGCTAAAGACCGTTTGACTGAAAGAGTGCGAGAGAGAAAAGGGAAAGGGCTACCGGCGCTTTTCCCTTGCTGGTTGTGTAGAAAGAGTAAAAGTCCCGGATGAGAGGTTTGGCCGGTGTTGGGTGTCTGCAGTGCCCGAACTTCGGTCACGCTTTCTTTTCTGTTTTAAACTCGCAAACTTAATTAGAGCCACGGGCTTCGATGGCGACAGTCCCTCGGTCATCGGGACACCATTGCTCGGTCACAGGGGGCACGAATAACGACAGAAAGCGTCGAATACTGTCCGAGGACCTATGTAGCTTGCAAGGAATCCGGCAAGGCGAGAGCGGCTGCAAAGTGAGTCGTAGTCATTACATGTGAGTCATCGTCATTTGTTGGTGCCATATATGCGCTCTTGAAGATACACCGTACCACCAAAACTTAGCTTGGCGCATAATGAAAAAAAGAATACACAACCACCAACTCAACGCCGCTGGCCCTATAAAAAAAGGGAGGGGGGAAGAAAAACCTTTGTTGACCCCTGAGCTGGCAGTGGCTACGTTTACATGGATGCGACTGCAGCGCATCGGATCCAGTTAACGAATCGAATCGGTCCATGTAAACGGCTCGGATCGGATCGGATCCGATCCGCTAGGAGGGGTGGTTTGAGATGGTCAATCCGAACCGAGACTCTCCATGTAAACGCTAGTGGATCGAATCGAGTGCTCGAGCGAGGGATCACGGAAGCGTTGCGTTTCATGCCGCTATAGGCAAACACCGGAAACTTCGGAAACAATCGAAAGGTCACGAGGTTCGCGTTGTGATCCTTCGAGGCGAGGTGCCGCTACTGATCGATCCGAATCCATGTAAACGCAGTGGTTGAAGTGGATCCCATTCGCTAACTGGATCCGATGCGCTGCTGTCGCATCCATGTAAACGTAGCCAGTGCTGTGGGAGTTACGCGGTCGCCGGACCAATGAACCGCCTCCCTTGCGTCCCCTGACCCCGCTCCCTGTGTATGGACGGAAGCGTAATCACCTGGCTAAGGATAGAGATAGGACTGATCCGACGAGTCAGCTTAGTTGTAAAAGGAGTATGGTCCCTCCCGAAAAGAAACTCGTGAATCCACAAGTCCGAGTCAAGCGATAGCAACAGCCTCTTCGGTGCTCATTTTCTGCCAGAGTGACTGATCCCTGTTGTTCAGGTTCAGGGGGTTCCGCCTAGACGCCTACCACGCGAGAAGGACGTGAAGAAGGGAGACAAAAAATGGAGGGGGAAATGAAGGAAAAGAAAAAAACCTTCTGCCAGGACGAATTTATTTTTGCGCGAAAGTCGAGAATAAATACTCTCGAAGCGTCCTTGACTGTGTATATTTAGGAACACTACAGATTGACACGAAAAGCACACTTGGAGAGCTCGCAGTATCTTGGCGAAAGCAAGAATTCATAAACCAAGCAAAATATCGGAGACAAAGAGATGTTCGCCCCGTAAGCGCGGCGTTGCCATCCTGATTGCGCGGGAGCGACACTGCCCGTAGTGTCGATTCGTGATACCGGGAGCCTACCAATCGTCTTCCCTCGGATGACTGCAAGTTACATATTTCAGAAACGACGGAACACAATTGATTTTCCTCGAATAGAGTAACTTTCGACACGGAGCGAAACTTATGCTCGGAGAACTAAGATGCCACCAGCAGGGAGCGCTATACTCGTATTGGCAGATTCGTCGTCGAAGCGATCCACCCAAAGGGCATTCCGAATCGCTTCGATAACTTTCCGATAACCTCAACGGTTGCGTAATATTCTGGACTGAAACTTTGAGGGCCTCTTAAAAAGAATTCCACCAATAACATTAGCTAGAATTATAAAATAATCCCGTAAATAAGGCTGGTAAAAATTTTTACTTTATCCGGAGAAATTATTAAAATACATTGCGCAGGGTAAACATTTTAATTTTTTATTAATACGAAAGCATTAACTGTCCCATGGAGCGAACCGACGTCATCAGCTTTTGAAGCCGCGCCAAACGGCACCTAAACTCCCCTGTCCCAATGGAGCATTGTCGTCTGTAGCAGCGACATGATGGATAGGCTCCCATTGGCTGGCGCGCGTCATAGTTTCGAGGAACGAGGCTCCCATTGGCTCTCGCGCAACGTAGTTCCAAGGAACGCCACCAGAGAAGCCCTCTCCATGGCGGCGCAGCGCACGCAACGGCCCGGCCACCGGCAAGAGAAAGCGCTTGGTCGCAGAGCTGGCAGAGCCCGCAAGGGCGAACTCCGGAGAGGCTGCACGGCCGAGCTCAGCGCGGTGTGGCCACTTCACGAGACCGGAGAACGTGCGCTCGGCCGTCGGCTGGTACCTCGGCAGTAGCGAAACGTGGCCTTCCGCGCCAGTACGCCGCAGACGAACTAAGGGAGCGGAAGAACGACATTCATGCTTTCGCATTCACAACTCATAAAAAATGCTTAAATGTCCTCGGATTTTTTTTTTTTTACAGACTTATCTTAGAGTACGTTATTGTTATCTGGGACCTGCTTCGCATATAGAGCGACACGCGGCGCGGCTCTGTTTACCAACACGGCCGGAAGGCCGCACATGCGCAGAAGCTATGTGGGTAGAAGCGGCCAGGCGCCCCGTGTTTTCGCCATTGAGTTGTGTGGCGTGCGCTCGCTGGTGACGTTGTAGAGACGCTTCTAGCTTTATTTGTGCGTCATATATTTCCTGCCAACGTATGCCGTAGTTATGCCCGATTATTTGAGCTCGCTACCCGAGCCTGAACGGCAGCGGTATCGAGACAAACTCTGCGTCGATGGCTCACGTCGTTGTTAATTTAGTTTTCTCGCCAAGCCAGTTCACGGCCACACTAGCGTAAACAGCGCCGCCGGACGGCACCGCCGTCCGGCGTCCCAACGCGAGGAGTCCACATTGGCCTCCGTTTTCCGGGCGTCACGTGACAGCACTGGATCTCGCGATCGCGCCTCCCGTCGGATTTTCCGCTGTTTCGTCGTCAGCTCTTCGTTAGATTCTTCCGTTTCGGCTCTCACCTTTCGCATATATCAGCATCGAAACCGCACTCGCTGCCTACATGGTAGGAGTCCATGATGACCTGGTCATCAGCGTGAATGTGATTATCCCAGCCTGCTCGTCGATCTTGCGACGTCGCCGCGCTCTGAAGGGAAGGAGGCGCAGGTTTTGGGTCCGGCCGAGTTGGTTCTACCAAAACACCGAAGGACAGGTCAGTGCTTTGCTGCCCTCGCCGCCGGCGCGCCAGAGATGAAGGCATGCTTTCGAAAGTGTCACCAAATCAAC
The DNA here is from genome assembly GCA_037355805.1 of Ixodes ricinus. NCBI lineage: Eukaryota > Metazoa > Arthropoda > Arachnida > Ixodida > Ixodidae > Ixodes > Ixodes ricinus. The sequence goes on along the minus strand of JAZHYW010040249.1, from coordinate 38,063 downwards.
ACAACATCCGTCACAACACAGACGACATGCAACCAGTGCCACGGAGAAACTCACTTGTAATTCCGAATTCCTCTTCTATAATTTCCCAGCGGTTGTTCTTAGCGTCATTCTCTAGCTAGTCTGGCTGCGTCTTGTCATATAAAAAGGAAAACAGTCGCACAGTTTCAAGGAACCGCTGCGTTGCGGAAGGCGTCGGGGGAAATGGGGATATCAGACGACACGAAACACGTCCTTCGGAACGTGGAAGACGCGCGGCGGCGGACCGGTTTGAGCGTTGCCATGGCATCGCGACGTCACTACCTACGCCACCTCCCATTGGCTCCTCTCTTCTGCGGCGAGCGGCGGCGCGCTCTGAACCGTGCAAGGAGCGGTTGACTTTGCGGTGCCGTCCGTCGCCGCAGAAGCCGAAAACTGGTTTCGGTCGGCAAACGGGAGTGCCGGGACCGTCGCGCCGCAGGCCTCCGCGACGCCAGTGTGGCCGTGCCTTCGGCGCAGGCGTACATCTCTCGAGGCCTACGATTACTTCGAGCCGGTTTCCGTGCTGCCGGCGGGATCAGCAAACTGTGGGCCTGCGGAGGTGTATTTATTAATGGATTAATTGCAGACAGTGTCTTTCAGTCAAGGTATGATATTTTTTTTACCCTCATGACTACAAGGCACGCCGAAAGGTAACGCTTTGTCCGTTCAGTCGCGATCGCCTTCCGCTTGATAGCACGGGCGTATAGCGAGCCCTATACCGACGAGCGCTTGGCCGGTGCTTTGTGCGCGAACACCGTGGGAACAAAATCCGGGTGGTCTCGATCAGACGGCGGTTTCCCTGCACATAAGCAAGCCTCGGGACGGAGATTGTAATGGAAGCCACACTAATCTTCAAGAAAGTGCTTGCCGCACAAACGGTCGTCCGCGCGAGGCGACCATTCTTTTCGAGCCACGGTATTGTCCACCTTCTGCGCATTTCAGAGTCAGCCGGGAACTTGCGGAAGCTCACTCCGCTACTTTCGGTGCAATTAACGGCCACACAGCTTTGCGGCATGCTGGAATGCTATGACGCCCATGCAAAACGTGCGCCCTTCTGCCCACACCACCCGCGTCTCCGGCGCGATCGCAGCGCCGCCGCAGCTCCGTGACGTCAAGCCCGGCGGTCATAGCTGAGCTTGCTGCTGCTGTCGAACCACCGGGAAAGAGAGAGAGGGAAAGCTGCTTTTGTACGAATTTTGAGTCAAAGTTAATCTTCTACAATCTTCTAGAGGGAGAATAGCGACGTCTGGGGAAGCCTGACGTATACAAAGGAAAGTCCCGGTGAGAAGAGAGTTGCTGCTTCCCTTCTTCTCTTGTGATTGCCCGAGAGCTGACGGGAAACTCTTCCCGAGCATGCGCTGCGAGCAGTCATCTCAAATATGGCGTCCAGTGAATACCACCTAGAAGCATATAACGCATAACACAGATATGTTATTAAATATCAGGGGTTTGTGACAAGCGACTATACAGCCCATATGCAAGCTGTACCGAAATTTAAAATCTGATCAACATTAAAAACGAGCGTGTTGGTAAATACACTTAAACAACCGGAAAGAATAAACACGAAAACAGGACGAAAAGACGAAAACTGATACGGTATTTCTTCTTTTCTTTTAAAATAAATATTACCGCGTGCCTGACCGAGAAGGAACGCTTCTCCGTACATCTAGAAGACTCGTGTTTCTTCTTACCACGAGTGTAAGAGATAAGGATTTTAGATTGAGCTTGCCTAGTCAGTCTGGCCGCTCACTCCCGAACTTTCTAGGTCGAATGTTCGAGATACCAAATAGATAAGGAGCCGAGCGCGGTGTTGCCGACACATCCGCTCTCGCGCTAGGCAGCTGTCACGCCGACGCACCGTCGCTCGCTGCTGCTTTCTCTACATTTGTTCTTCCCTTTATTTCTGGCACAAGTTCGCCGATGCAACCTTTATTTCAGTTCATTGTTCGTCCCCGTCCGTGACAATATTACGAATAGACAAGCATTGACAGAGACCTTCACGTTCTGGAACCACGTCCATGTATCTTCGAGGCTGGACTATTCTAAAAAAAGAGGCATAATTTCGTCATTACACCGACTGTTTCTCACGTTTTAATGATATCCGGGAGTGGACTTCAATACCGGAAGAACCTATTCCGTTGCCGATGACGCCGTACTTACCATAGAGCACCATTCTACAGTGAACTTGCATTTTTCAATGTCGAATTTCGTGCGCGTATTTCTGGAAATGTGTTTATCGTACGCGAATGTTTCGTGTACCCCTCGTGCATTGTGCCTAGCGGCGCCGCAGGTCTTGGAGTACATAAAAAAAAAAGAACAAGAATATCGGAAGTGCACAACGATTTACTAAGGCTCGGTATTCCAATCCCAAACTAAAAAAAAAGTATAATAAACGCAAAAAAAAAGAAGAAAAAAAAAATGCGGCTCGACAGAGGAGGGAAAAAGCAACTTCCGACCGGGCGCAAATGAGGTTTTCCTCAGACGTCGTTTTGGCTCAACTGGCACGCACGTATACTTATAGAGGTCGGCCCGGGGAAGTGACGACAACCTCCAGGCATGCCTCCTCCTTTTTATCCTGCGTCCATTTCTTTTTTTCTCTTCGTATGATTTTCCCTTCCGCCTATCTAACAAGGGCTGGGACGTTCGAGCTACGTACTGAGGCACGGTAATAACATTAAACATTCGGGAGACCGTTCTAGGCCCCGGCTGACGTCGGGGCGCGAGTGTTTTAGGATTATTAAAAGTACCTAAAACTCAATCACTTATTTGCTGTTTTTTTATTATTGCAACTTTTTTTTTTTACAGTGCCAGGTAAATGATTGGATTGAGGGTGACAAAAATAATCCCTGGTGAAAGGGGAACAAGAGGAACAAAGTTGTTGCAGTCGATATCAAATCACTCCTCGAGCACACCCTTCGTCGTCCTCTTCTTCGAATCCTTTTCTCCCTCACAATATTGTTATCGCTTAGGCCCGCTTCAGACGGGGGCAACTTTTCCAGCAATTTTGAGGTTGCTGGCGGGTTGTTCCCTAGCTTTCCCTAAATCGACACGAATTGCTGAGATCGGGTCCGGCTCGAAACGGACGAGCAATTCGAACAACTCGGAGCCGTTTGAAGCGGCAGCAGCCAATCAGGGACGCGATATTTTCACGTGACACACCCGTGGTGGTGATGATGACAGCTAAAGACTTGGTTCTGGTTTGAAATCGATGGGTTTTGGAAATAAACCTTTTCAGAAAGATGAGCTAGTATTCTCAACGCCATTCAAAGATATAAAAACACGTTTTTAGCGCGTAGCTGTGCGTCTAAATAGTGCAAGAAAATTCAAAGTGAATGATGATGACGGCAAGTCGTAGCAATTCGGTTGCTGCGTGTGAAAGCGGGCGGCCCGTGTTGCTGGTGTTACGACGTCAACTAGCTGGGTGAAATTGCCCCGTCTGAAGCATGCCTTCACATTCTAATCAGAAATGCGTAGCCCGCCGTCAAAATGGGCAAAGCAGCTGTTTGTGTTAGATCTTTATCGTTACATTTGCGGATCACTTCGGATCTTTCTTCATCGATGGAAATATAGTTTTTGCTATTCTTATTATCATTACCTCCACTGTTCGACCGCCCAACATTTCGGGGACGCCGTCCGTTCCCGACCCGCTGTATCCGCCGAGGATTCTGCGGTTCTGTCTTGTGCTCCTCGGTAAATGATAGAAGCATAGGAGGACCCCCAGACACCAAAACTAAGGTACACAGCATGGGCAACCGAAATCCTGCACCGCAGTGACGTCCACACGCAATATATCTCGCTCACGTGGTCGTCGCGAAGGTTAGAGCCACCGTACGAGTGGATGGATGGATGGTAATGGCTATACTTTTTGTAACGGGCGGCAGCTTGCGCCACCTAGCCTAACAAGACAGCTTCAGCAACCAGAGTTGCCGGAATAACGATATAGTAACGGGAATATCTATTTTGGTCCTGCAAATCGCCGTGGCAACGAGATAGCTGAGTTCGAGGAGTTGGTGTCGCTTCATTCATTCGAGCGCGTCCACTTCAGTTTGGGACGTGTAGTGGTGACGCCGTGCTGTTGGCATGTTGTTAGCGATGTATGGAAAAAGAAATCGAGGAAATCGTAGGCTCATAGGCCCGCCTCTCACTGCCTCCTACAGAAACCTGACGAACACCATGATAGTGGGCTTTTCAAGCCGTCTGATTGGTCCGATCGGCTCCTATAGAGTGTAGAAGGGGACTTGTGGACGGCCTCGAGGTACCCGCTGTCGTTACGGGTGGGAGTAGGGGAAGGCTGTTGAAAAGTCCACCCTCAACAGTACTTGATACAGTGAATTTACCCGACAACCCTATACCTTTTCCGAGGTGGAACACAGCTGCGAACCGAGCGAGGAGCACACATGTACGAGCTACTCAAAAAAAGGAATCGAGGTAAGTTATTGCCCTCAAAAGTAATTTGAGTAGAGTAGAAATTACTCGAGCGGAAAGGAATTCAGTAAATTACTAACTACCGTAAAAGTAGCGAATTACTTTTGAAGTTACTTCTATAAATATATTTTTTTTATATGGTAACGAGGAAGTATTACGTAGGTTTTGATCCATTAGCGAAATTCTGCTAGCTAAATATAAAGCGGCTTGTGTTTTCACAGAAATTATTTAATAGCTGGTTCTGCTCCTCCGTGCCTAATTGTTTTGTACTTTTTTTTTGCCAATGGTGTACTTTGGATGTTTTATTTCTACTTTGAGATTTAGTACTGCCCGAGTTCGATTTTGCAGACAGTGTTTGCTTGTTTACACTGTACGTAAAGTACATCTAAAAAGTACTCGAAGTAAAGTACAAACTAAATGAGAGGTTATGTACTTCAAGTGAAGTAGTAAGTACACCAGGTGTACTTGAAGTGAAGTACAATAAATACAATATAGATTCAAAGCAAGGTACAAGTACTTTTTAGCATAACCTTTCATGATGCCCTTTCATCCCCTATACATTTTTTTTTTTTTTGTTTACTGGTATGCATTGCCTTAGGGGTTGTCGGATGTGTATCAGTTTTTTTTTTTTGGAAATGGCGGCAAATGTTGGGCAAGGTCAAATCGTTACAGAGTAGTTGTCTTACCTCGCTTGCGAACTATTTAACACAATCAACTTATAACACACTTATTTGTGCGGTTCTTACAGCCGCCATTACCCCACCTCAGAGAAATGACCAGCCCAGGTAGCACCAAACATTGTGGTAACATTATTTTATTGTGACATGACGTCTCGAAAGACGATAGCGCGTTTTTACATGACGATACGCCATTTCTAGTTTGAAAATTCGGGGAATGTACTTTTAAATTCAGGAGTTTTACTTTCCTCGGAAAGTACCACAAAAAAATACTTAAGTACAATGCAAGTACATGATCGGAGAATGTACTTCGAGTAAAATACAAGTTTTCTGAACCTACTTGAAGTACTTTAAGTACCATGCGCTTAGAAAGTACTTCAAGTACACTCGAACAGCGTTGAAGTGGCCGAGCAACGTGTAACTTTCTGCAATTGTTTGGACTTACAAATTTCGTTCCTATAGTTTACTCTAGGACAAAATTCACCTAAAATTTACCCTTCATACTGGTGTACTCGTCAAGGTCTGCGTGGTGAAAGCGTTGAATTTTTACTTCTGATTTGATTACGCAAAATTTTACCGATTATTCTGTAAAAAAATTAATCGCAATTAAAGCATTAATTGATTAATCAGTAAGTTAATGGATCAATTGCCCAGCCCTACTAATTACCGAAATAAAAATGTAACTGAAAGTTACTAAACTACTCAGAAAAGTAGTTTAACTACAGTTCCTTGAGTGGAGTAGTTGAACTACGTACACGTCTGGCAAGGGAGAGCATGTTAAACGAGCTAGCTCATAATGCGGCCGAAACTCTGAAATAAAGCATTCCCTCTGGTTTATTATCGACCCTGTGTCAACGGGCATCCATGTTGGTATTCCTAGGTCTGACGCCAGTAGCCTGCATAATCTAAATATGCAGACGAGTAAAGAGGGTCAGACAAGTGCTGTCATAACCGGGTACTTGTATCTGGTGGGCGATGAGAACCATTCCCTTGAAAGGGGACCTCCTGACCGCCTAAGGGCGACAGCCGCCGTTTGGCAAAGACGTCTCGTGCAGGCCCATTAGCTTAGCTTGTGCCGGGCCAAATACGCTCGGCTCTACGTCTCTTTCCCAGAGCGCCTAGTCGTAGCGTTTGACGGGAGGCGGGCAGCGCGCACGTGACCTGGCAGTCGAGAAGCCAACGACCCGTCTGCCTGCAAGCTTGCGAGCTCTCCGACAGACGCGCTTTTCCGCATCAGCGACCTCGGCAACGGCGCTCGCTCCGGCGCAACAACGAGCGAGGCCCGTCGCTTCCTACATCGTATCATCGTGAAACTGAAGACTGCGCCAAACAGCACTCGAAATTTCAACCCCGCAGACAAGCGCCGAAAATGCAAAGACGCGCGCGACGCTCCTCAACTTCTGAGGATGCGTCGCTGAAGACGGGTTCAGCAAGGGCAACTTGGCTCGTCTATGCACTATGCGCGTTTTCCTATTCCTGTTTTAGGTAGAGTCTGATCGTGCCTGCCTGTCCTCCGAAAGCGGGTTGTTGCCGAGCGATGTGCTAACGACAGGCACTTCACCACGCCTCTTCGGACAGCGCTGTGAAATTCGGGGATCGCTCGATTCGCCGACGTAACTTTGAGCGATCTCCGTCAAGGCGTGCTGGCCTGACCCAGCGGGCACAGAAATGTGTCACTCTCCATAGAGTAAGTACGACGGTGTGCTAACGGAAGCAGGATCACCGCGATTGCTCCGTACTACGTATCTCGCGGAATACCGTCCAGGCGGAACCATGTGGCGCGACCGATTATCGTCATTCATTCAAAACGAAATTGCGACGCTCGCATCACCGGTTGAGCCGAGTTGATCCGTTTCATCGACCCCCGCCGCGAGGGCTGGCCTCTCGCGCATTTGCTGTGAAACGCGCTTTGAACATTGAAACCGACCCGACGTGGTGAAAATGTCGGTCAAGCTCGCGGGCCGAAATCGGAGTTTCGTTGCACGTATTCGTTTTCTTTCAGGAGAGCTCCAACTGTTTCCCGAAGGGATGCATATTATTTGACAGGACGGCTCGGAGCGGTGAGCCTCCGAACGGTTCCTCACACTACAACGAGCAATCGGGTTATTCGTCCGTGGTTTCCGAACGAATGGGCGCGCGTAGCAAAATTCCGTACTGTGTGGCCGATCGCAAAACCACAGTGGTCCACGCTCCACGCAGATCGCCGCCTCTGTGGCGATCCGGAGGTGACGGGCAGGCTTACGCTCGAGCCCGACTTTTTGCCGAAGTCGTACACTTGGCAGTCAGAAAGAGCGGGCTGAGTTTACGAACCTGGATCAGGTGAGGTCCACGGTGCCTGGAAGGGGCTGGAATCCTCGACGTTGCCGTAATCCTGCGGCCTGGAGTACGGACCGAGCTCACGTCCACTAGAGCACGGAAGGAATGTAGGGAACGAAAAACAAGTAGAAAAAAGAGGTCGTCTCAACGCAACGGCAACGCCTCAACGTTGTGACAGCCGCTCATTCACTTTACGTCCAACAGATGGCGCAACATTCTGACTTGTCTTGGCTCAGCTTCTCTTCAGGATTTTATTGATTTTCGCTAAACAACAAATTATATACAATGAAACAACATAAAAGATTAAACGAAAAAAATATCTAAAAAATAAAATAATTGCAATATTTTTATACATTTTTATTGAATTTTTATTTAGCCTTTCTAATGGTTCTGGGCTGGCCGTTCTGGTCGATCTGGCCTAGACCTGGCTGTAACCTAGCGGCTTTGTCAGGCTTTGTGGCTACTGGCTACTGTTCGACTGTTCCGCGAAGTTCGCGAAGCGGTTCAAAATTCCAACTTGCAAACTGTGCAAACTTCGAACAAGTGGGCAAACGGCGCCGACAACGGGACATCCGAAGCGTCAGAACTGTGGGAAGCCATGAGCGAGCAAAGTGAAATGGGCGACTGCTTCTTATGGACAGATCACGACGCGAACGCTAGGGAGGCCGTGCTAGGCTACGCCAGGTCCAAGTGCCAGCCGAACAACAACTTCGTCGTCCTCGGCACAGAGTCCGTCCCCGGAGACATCCGCAGCCGCACTCTGCTGGGCTTCCTCGTCGAGACTCTGAGGCGTGCCGGGAGCTTCCCGAATGGTGCCACAACCGTGCTCACGGTTCCAGAGCACTACCTGGCCTTGCAGCTGTGCGTCGCCCGCGTCAAGCAGGAGACCGGGCCCTTCGGCGCCACGGGCGGCGAGGTGCTCTTCAACGACTCGCAGTACCAGCAGCACCTTGCGGCGCCCGACGAACACCCGGCTTCCGAGTTCGTGCAGAAGTACGTAGATTTCCTGGCGCACAGCAACACGGCCAACCACTGGCAGGTCCTCGCCAAGTTCAGGGCAATCGTCGCCTCCGGTGGGGACGTTGGGGCGCGCCTCGCCAGGTGCGTCTTCTTCGTGCACGGGGCGGTGAGGTCCAAGTTCGTCCGAGAGTGCCTGGCCACCCTGTTCGAGGGCCGGCGGGTGCAGCTCTTGACGGCGGAGATGCCGCTCGACATGAGCTTGAACGAAGGCTGCGACGTGTCCGACGTCAGCGTGAGCTCGGAAACGCTGCTCGGACCCGTGCCGGAGTCGAGCCCGACGGGGGTCGAAAGCGAGGCAGCGACCGACTCCATGACGCACGTGGTTCTCGCTTTCCTGCGCGTCCTGGTGAATAGCCGGGACGAAGTTGCACTGGCCACCGCGATGGCGTCTCCGGTCGTCCGCCTCCCCGCACGACGCCTTCACAGAGCTCAAGCGCCTCTCCCTGGAAAGCGGGATGCCCATGTGCCAGACGGTCGTGTCGTACGTGCTCAGGGCCCGCCTGGGCGCCCAGGAGTGCGCGCTCACACCCTTCCTCTGCAAGCTGTCCGAGTTCGTCGACGTCCTTCACCGGCTGCAGACGTTCGCCGAGGAAGAGGACGCAACGACGGCCGTCAGGAAAGCCGTGGGACTCCTAGTGTCTCGAGTGCGGAGCGCGGGAGGCCACGAACTCGCCTGGGACCGCGTGCTCGAGCTCAAAGCGGACCTGCTCAGCCTTGCCGAGAGTTTGGAGTTGTCGGGCTGCGAGGCCGAAGGGGAGTCGGAGTGGAGGTCCGGAGGGGGCACGCTGCGAGTGCTGAGGAGCATGGCGGACGTCCTGTCGACGCGGAGGCTCTCCTACAACCCGACGTTCGTGCTGTACAACATGGACAGTCAGGGGACACCTCTCAACGTGCCACGGATGCTCGACTACTTCAAGACGCCCGAGTCCCCGGAGGAAGTGGACGAGTACTGCGAACCACTCTCCAAGCGCATCTCCAATAAGCTCGGCGTGGAGTCGAGCTGCCCCCGGCGTGCGCCCGACGATGCCATCCCTCCGACGCAGAGAGGAAGCCGGTCCTGGCTCTGCTCAACGCAGAGACGAAGGGCGCGAGGCTCGCGTCTGGTCGCGCAGCTTCCGAGGAGCACCCCAAGAAACTGGCGAGTAAGACCAAGCGGAGCCTCATGCCGGAAATCAACGGTTCGGCCAAGAGGAAAAAGACTCCCAAGACCGCAAGTTCCAGGCAGCTGCTTCCCAACCAAAAGACTATTACGTCATTCTTCGCGAGGACCTAAGATTTCATCAATCCTGATATGGTCGTCGACTTACGAGTGGGGGCTACCAGACCATTCACCCATTGTGAATCTCTTGGCACACTGATCTCATTATGTACAAAGTCCCGCACAATATATATCTTCATCACAGACAATAAAAAAGAGTGCAACCCAAATGAATAGAAACTACCTCAGGGTGAACAGAACAGCGCACAAAAAGACAAGGACAGAGAGAGGGAACATGCACAGCAGACAAGTGCTGACTCGCAACTGAATTTATACACAAAAGCAAGAAGAGGACGTGCTGAAAGTCACGCAGTGCATGTCACATGCGACACAACACCATTTAACTACAGTGTCTTTGCCCTATAGTCTGATCTGGAAACAAGGCTTCTGTATGAAGCAGTGTCACAGATGGGTGGTTAATGCAGCAGTCCCCAAGCTATTAATGCAATGCGCTTCAGTGATTTCAAGTCGTCTTGTCTCGATAATGTTCAATTATTTTTGCGCCTTTAAGGATCGGAGAACACGAGCGGGAATTGCAATGTACGGGAAGATGACCGCCCACCGTAGATTTCAGTGAACGATCATGCTCGAGAAGGCAATCATTCAGGCACCGTCCAGTTTGGCCCTCATAGCTTCTATCACACATTAGTGGGATTTTGTACACAACGCCAATTGAATATGACGCACGAGGGTGGTTGCGGCCTTTCTGGCACACAACTTTTTAAGGTTTTCTGCTATTGAGCGAACCTTGGAACAGATTTGCGCCATTTTTTGGGAGCTGAAAACACCACAAGCATATCGTACCTTTCAACTGCTCTTTTTAAATTGTGCGACATTTTGTGACATGTGCACTTACCTTTCGTTTCTGGTGATCTCTAGGTCTCTTTCACTGAACCCTTAAGTCTTGCATACCATCACCTTGTGTACGGGAAGATGCAATCTACGGCATCGTCTCGTACATTGCAATTCCTGCTCGTGTTCTCCAATCCTTTAAAGGCGCAACGATAATTGGACATTATCGAGACAAGACGACTTGCGAAATCACGGAAGCGCATTGCATTAATAGCTTGGGGACTGCTGCATTAGCCACCCATCTGTGACACTGCTTCATACAGAAGCCTTGTTTCCAGATCAGACTATGGGGCAAAGACACTGTAGTTAAATGGTGTTGTGTCGCATGTGACATGCACTGCGTGACTTTCAGCACGTCCTCTTCTTGCTTTTGTGTATAAATTCAGTTGCGAGTCAGCACTTGTCTGCTGTGCATGTTCCTTCTCTCTGTCGTTGTCTTTTTGTGCAGTTCTGTTCGCTACGTCATCATACGAACTCGCCCAACTTACAACACCTCAGGGTGGTTCAAGGGCAAGGGTACCCTTCTGCCGTCATCCAATGCCGAGTTTACCGGCATTTTGATTTCCATGTTAGCGAAGGCATCCAACTCAAGTTGGAAGTCTTGGAAGAAGGTTCGGCTACAAGCGTGGCGGGAACGTCTTGCGCTCTGTTGCATCTTAAAGAGAATCTGAAGCACTTTTTAAGAATTAGGAGTGGACTTCTACGACTTTTTGTCCCTTTATTTCATTTATCACGCTCAGCTTGGGCAGAAATAAATGTAAACAACATTTATTTTGACAAATATGCGCAGCCATTGCCGCAGGGCACTCGGCGAGCCTCTTTGTCGCCTGTTACCTGTCCAGAGCATTGTAATGTCATCGTCCATGTCCCCGACCCAGCTTGGTGACGAGCAAGGGCTGTCTGACCCTGCTGATGCAGGGCTACGTCAAAAATTTTCATTGCCAATTACGACACTGCTACTAATAAGATAAACAGAAAACTTAAGACGCATAACTTTTAAGGATTAAAACATTTACTTTTTTGTTTCCCTTTAAAGGGGCTATACTATAATATTGGGTTTGAATGTTACACACTTGGAACAAGCAATGACCACCGACGCAGTCGCGAGAATCACAATCTTGACACAGTCCTGAGGTGGTTCTCGGGGTGACGATTGTAAAGGCGCAGGTGAGGCGCAGTAGGCACAGGTGCCGGACACTGAAGCAGCAAATGCAGCATGCACTGCAGAGTGTGTCCGTCACGTTGATGTCACATTTGCGTCTGTACAGGCGGGTGCGCAAGGGCACTGCCACAGGCCTCAATGAGAAGACGGCTGCCCGGCGTATTAGCAGAGAAGTTGATAGAAGCAACATTGGTCTTGCATGATTTGTACAAATGTGGGCTTCCGTGGTCTTGCATTTCTGCCCTCCATCTGTCTGCCTCGCACCTTAGTGACCCATTCCTTCTTAGTTAGAGGCTCGTTGCTCATAGAGAATGCACCATACTTCGTTCCAAGTCAGATCGAACGTCATCTCCATGTCGTCTTCGTTTCGTAGATGGATAACTCTCTTCGCCCAGCAACCACCCCGCATGTGTCGCAGCCGGGCGTAATACCCCAGCTTGCTGCTGGCCTCTTGCGCTTCAAAAGAGGAGCAGCCAAGATCTCCTTGGATTTGTTGATTGGCAACTCTCCTGTCGTCCGATTTCCCTTTGTCGTCGCTCAAAGTATTCTCGGGTCTCGCTGAGGACACATGTAAACGGCATTGGCAAAAGTTGGTCCAGGTATGGCGACAGCGTTTCAAAGTTTTCGGGTGATGACATAGCAGTCACAGCACCAAAGACTTTCTCGACGCGGTATGTTTCGCTTTCCCAGGACTCATGTCTTAAAGGGGCCCTGCAACAACTTTTTGACTGGTTTTTAGTTTGCACCGAACCTAAGCGCACTGAACGTAGTAACTTAATGAAACTTTTCTTTTCGCAAAATTCGCTTTATTTTAAAAGTTATAGGCAAATTAGAATTCCAAAAACAAACAAAAAGATAACCGCCTTCATGACGTCGTAGGTCCTGGCTTGAGTGGCCGTGAACTAGAGGAGGGATAGTGAGCTCATCGAGCGCTCACGGCTGCCGCACTCCGTGTCGACGGCTCGAGAGGGCGCCACTAAACTGTGTGTTGGATAGGCTGTATGAAGCGGGCGGCCAGGGAGGCTCGCATTGCATTTGCTGCGCGATTAAAAACTATTTCGGCATAACACTTCGTTGGCCACAAACGACAGCAAACACGGGGTAAAGATCACTACAGAACAGGAGCCACTTTGCGCCGCCAAATGACCTTTCTACGCTCCGGGACCTTTCTACGCTCGCCGTTCGTTGGCGCCTCATCCCACTAGCCCTTACTAGTATGCGCCGTTTTTTCCGCCGCTTGGTGGCAGGTATGTCGACGGGTCATTTCTTGTTTCCATACTTTATAAACTGCATTCGTTTCTTTTCTGATCTAAAATACTGAACAAAAACTACTTTCAAACATAATTGAAACGGTTCGCGACACTTATATTTTGTATCTCGACTAAAAAAAAAGCTTTTAGCGGCTCTGACCAGTAGTAAGGCCAGAACCTAAGACGTCACATTTTGTGCGCTTTCGGTACCGTGGGTCGCCCTCGTCGGTGGAGGAGGTTTCCGCGTCGTCCGGTTAAAATATGACGCACTGATATTTAGTTACTCTCTCCGTGCCCGCTGGCTTGCCCAAACTCCAAGAGACGTGAAACCGCAAAAAAAGTAAACGCTTAAATATGATTGCAGGGCCCCTTTAAGGTTCTCGTGGCGTTCCGCCAAATAATCTTCAAAATTAGTCAGCGTCCCTCCAAGGTATTTGCATTGCACACCAACAAAGAGTGCAGTGCTCTGGAGGCGTGTCAAGGCCTTCGCCTTTTTTTGAAAACATAACTACAGCTGACCTGCTGGCACTGAATTGTAGTTGGAGCCAATCCATTTCTGCTTCAAATGCGATCAGCAGTACCTCGTGTCTGCCACGTTGTCAGCCAAGGTCGTCTGCCAAAGTGAGCCCGGGGAGCCACCCTTTTATCGTGTTACTTCGTGGCTTATGTTGTAAAGTGAACGCCAGTTTGTATGAGAGTTTTCTCCACCCCAGATCTGTAGAGCACGTAGAGGACGGGAGACATTGGGCAGCCATGACGGGAACATCCGCAGATGAAACCCCCTTGAATGTTGCCATCACGATGTTGCTGTCATAGAGTCGCTGAATAAGACTCACCCAGGCTTCTGGCATGTTGAGCTCTTGGAGCGTCATGGGTAACGAGGAATGGGAGACACTGTCATATGCTTTAGCAATGTCCAAAAACAGCATATATTAAATTCCGCTTTTCTACCCGCACAATCTCAATGCATTGTGTCAGGATAAACAAGTTATTATCCAGCCGACGATCCTCTGCGGAAGCCGTTTTGTAGTTCCGTGAGAACACCAGCAGCTTCAGCCCAATATGAAATGCACCAATTGAGGATGGTTGCAAAAGTCTTGCAGGCAACGGCCGTGACAGCGAGTGGGCGATAGTCATGTGGATGTTTTTTTCTGTCTTTCTTGGGAATGAATGTGACCTGACCTCGCCGCCATCACTGGGAATCAATTCATCTCCGCAAGCTATCTATAGGACTAAATAGATGAGCCATCGGTTTTCTGGAGTCTGGTCTCAAAGAACCTTAGCTGAGATTCCGCGGTCTACATGCACACGCCCCACTAGGATTACAAATTCCCCTGCTACTCGACGTCGGGATTTCCTCTAATGGTGGGCTATGCCCGTTGCTGCCCTCTGCAAAGGTTTCACAAGCGCTGTACCAAACAGCATGTATAGTTGTTTTTCCAGAAGTTTTTCAACATTCTGAACCAGACCTTTTTCCAGTAAAGAGCATCATCTAGCGGTTTTCCCGAGAACTACAAACTAAGGGCACTGCAATTGACAAAAAATCACTTTTCTCCCTCTGGCAGTTTTTCTGAGCTACAAACTGAGGGCACCTCAAAACAGATAGACAATGACTTTTTGTAAGTCATTTTTTTCTTTCACTTTCATCATTGCAATTCTTTTAGCAACTAATGCCATGTCACATTTTTTTCTCAAGTTTTTCACAGCCACACACTTGCCAAGAACTACGCAATTTTTATAATTAGTTTATTAATGAGATTTCTTGCCTTTGTAATCGTCTTGTTAGTACTTTTGTGAACTTCTTCACAAACATTTTTACACTGCACTTTGTAAAAAAAAAATCACATTGAGGGCAAAAAAAAAAAGAAAAAAAATTGGAAACAACATTGGTTAATGAAGGGTAATTCTAAGGTCTATCACACCCGAAATGTTTTCTTGTGCTTGCTTTTCTAGAAAGTATTTCTCAAAGGCTGAAGGCATTACTGTTTGATTATCCACACGCATTGCATATACAAGCATTGTTTTTCGGCTGCCAGGCCGAACCTCGGGATCGATCACCAGATGAACAGCAAAGATCTACTACTTTCGTTATCGATTGATGCATATCTTGCGCGACAGGGTTTTTCCTTCTATTTTCCCCTTCAATTTGAGCAACGAACTGCGGAGCAAGACGACGGTATCACTGCACGGTACTCTAGTATCACTACATTAGGCGTTCCTCGAAGGCCGTTGAACGAAGAAAGCTATCCCTCTGCCGACGCTTCGCCGTGTCACCAATGGTGCTCCGGCAAAGCACAGACAAACAGAATGAACACGACCATGTGGGCTACGTAGTTGTACCATGGCGGGGCTAGCGTGACTGCCCAGCTGCTCTCCGGCAATGGCAGCAGCACACTGGGAGCGAGAGGAGGCGCATGCACGGAAGACTACCGATAAAAGCTCCATTGTTGACTAGATTCATACACAGGGTGCTTCTTAGCTCACGACTTCAACAATGTCGAACAAAACTTACGAAATGAAGTATAGGTCCTTTTTGTTCCTTCAACACCTGCCGTCAAGTAACCGCAGCAGTTGTAGCTTTGTGAGTTTGCAGAACGTTAAGTGAGACGAAATATTACCAACTCAATGCCACGGTTTAGGATAGTCTAGGTAAGGAGGTTTTCCAACTTACTCACTCATACTTCTATGGGTACTTGAGCGGTACATAGGTTGGGGCACTGAAGTAGTCCTACTATTAACAAATCAAAGTTGAAGAGGTCGCTGGCAAAACTGAGTTCACAAATAGCAGAAAGCATCAGGTCCCTTCTCTATAAATCTCTCGAACGTCCGTCCTCACGTTGTCCCCCACACTCAAATCAGTTTTGAGACCCCTGACCTAGAGATTTCTCAGGTCTTTTACTGTGCCCCCAGTTGTCACAACGTCTACCTAAAACAGGGGTCTCAAACACGCGGCCCGCGACTTGATGGGACGCGGCCCACAGGCCACAGGCTACGAGTCCCGGTTCCCATGTCTCGAGCGCTAAAAATGGCATGCGCCATAGTGATCTAATCTCGTCGATTCAGTTTCGCTCGAAAAGTAGCACCACAAGTTGCCCATGCCATGAAAAGTAGCTCTGGTGTTTTCACCTTTTCACAAAGATTATACTTATCTGCGTTCATTTTTTTCTTTGTTTCGCTTTATCTTTAGCTTCACAGCTTTTTGTGATGTAAACAATACCACTACTAGGCTCCAAGCGTGATCTCTTTGTTAAAGAATGCATCTCGTCGGCGCGAACTCTCGTTCAGCAGGAGCAACTGCCAAAGATAAAGCTACCCGCCTGGGATTCTCGCCTTCAAAAAATATCACCATTAATAGACAAGTATTTTTTTAAAGTGTTGTAATAAAATCGCCAGAAAAGCAAGAAGTGTCATATTAACTGATTGCTTTTTAAAGACATGTTGAGCTTGCTTAATTCCCGAGTGAAGTGAGCAACGGGAAAGACAGCGTACTCGCTCTCTTGTAATATTAAAAATGCCAGCAGGTTGGCGGGGCGGTGTCATACTGATTACTGCTACCCCATCAGGTAGGGACACAAAGTAGTCATGCAAACAAATTAAATCTAAAGATGTCCCTGGCAGAACTGAGCTTATAAACATCATAAAGCACGAGGTCTCTTTTCTTTTAAACCTTTCGAACCCTTCCCTTCCTCCCCCTTCCCCGTTTATTGTTGGCCCTCGGCCTTTCCAGTGTGGACTATCTGGCCCCAACACACAAATGAGTTTGAGACCACTGACCTAAAACAAGTATACACATCTCCATTTCACCCCCTAACAACCTCGGACAAAGCGTTTGACGAAGCAAACTTTATTTGAGGCCCCTCGTGCCAATCCCCAACTGCCTACCGCGTCCTCCGGTGCTTCTTTTTCCTGGCTGGTGTTTGGTTCTGCGCCGCCCTCAGCTTGGACACCTTCTTGGTGAGGAGCTTCTGCTGCTTCACCTTCTCCTTGAGCTTCTTGCGCTTCTTGCGGCGCTGCATCATCACCTCGAAGTCCGACAGCTCCCGCTTGCCGGCACTCTCCTGCTTCTTCCCCTTCTGCCCGGACGGCCCGGTGACCAGCTTGTCTGCCCTCGTCTTCTGGGCAGCCATCTTCTTGGTGGCCATCTTCCCTGCCTTGTCCCGTACCACGCCGGTCGTCCTCGGCTTTTTTGCCTTGGGAGGCAGGTCTGCAAGAGGGTCAATACGCGGGTTACTCGAGAGAAGTATAGGTCATACGATAGAGCTCACACAATAGACCCTTTTCGAAATTCAGTCTGGCCACTTTGATCGCTACCATCATCTGAGGAACGGCATACGTGCCGTGTAGCATCGGTAAAAAGCTGTTGCTAACAGGTGTGCCGGTGTCGTGCCAATGCATGGGACGATGAAGTGGTATTTGGGGTGCACAAGAGCAGATATAAAGGTTAAATTTTTTCCTTGCAAAGGGTTCTGTCCTGTCTCTTACCCTTCGCGGTGTGGTTCTGGTGAAGGTAGTGAAAGGTGCTCCTAAACAGATCATGCGAGGCCTATACATTTGTGACGCAATTACGATGCAAAGCAGGAATTGAGCACAAGGGCTGCATAGGCGTTCATTTCAAAATTCGGCTCAGTTAATCTGTTGGCAGAGCACAATTGGCTCCGAAGCCACTTGTTGCACAAAATCTCATCGAGGCGGCCATGTGGGTCAGTGCTCTATTTTCGCTGGTTGCATCTTTCTCGTCATGGATACTCAAAGTCATTACAAAAACTATACGGCGACATTCTTGTCCGTCGTTTACTTGCGAAAGCGATGGTGCCCGATAACGAACTACAAGCTCATTGCCGCCTTAGGTACAGCGAAGGTTAAGATGCTATTTAAACCACATGATGGCACTGAATTTCAGGAAGGGTCTATAAATCTAGAGAAGATCCACCATCGTCCTTAAACATTTCAGCCGCCTTGGAACGGCCAGGTATAAACAAGGACATTGGTGGTCTCAGTGGACCCGTGTTGCTGACGACGCTTTATTAGACAGAAGCGGGAAAACATCACTTTAAAAGTCGATACCTAACTGCTGTTTTTTTTTTTTTAATGCGAATAGCATTCTTTGGGTACTTCACACACTTTTCGTCTATGTATCTATCTATCTATCTATCTATCTGGCTATCTAACCTCTTACGCCGCGGGTCGATAAATAAATAAAAAAGACCGGCGCCGGCTGGGATTCGAACCGTTGACCCTTTGATCAGCAGGCAGACGCGCTAACCACAGAGCTATGAAGGCAGTCATTCAACGCACTCTAAACGGTTGTTTATATCTTTACCATAGGACGCGCTACAGCGCTGTCACAGCACTGGTGCGCGCGCTGCCATGCACGAGGGCTCATTCCGCTCTCGTGAGGCTGAGCACGGCCGCTAGCTCACCCTCTCCCGCGCTCGGGAGAGGGTGATGTAGCGGCCGTGCTCAGCCTCACGAGAGCGGAATGAGCCCTCGTGCATGGAACGCGCGCGCACCGGTAGCTGTGACAGCGCTGTAAAGCGCGTCCTATGGTAAAGATATAAACAACCGTTTAGAGTACCGTTGGTTGAGACTAGCTGAGACGCCAGAAAGTCTGGTCGGTACCATTTTGAGTGTTTGTGCGTATGGCGCGTGCTTTGCTCGCCTTCCTAAGTGACACAAACGCACGTGCTGGGCTGCGGAGATCGTGCGCAGGGCTGTGAAAGTGTCAACAAATTTAGAATCGCCTCAAGAGTGGGCTGGCGTATATTGAGTGTGCCGGCCACCTGACGAACGCGCATAACTCCGCACCGTTTGATGCTATTCGCATTAACGTAGATAATCATTCCCAAAGGATGGGTTCTGCTGATTTTTTTCTTCCAGTTTTATTTTGCACAACAGTACCAGCATTGTGCATTGTATAAAAAGAAGTTAACAAGTGCTAGAACAGCTTGGACTTGTCGCAGCGAAATAAACATAGTGATACTTAACCATTTGTTTGTTTTCCTTCCCTGCTTTTCTGTCGCGCCCTCTCTCGTTCCCTCTGGACCTCCGATGACAGCGCTTAAAGTTGCCGCACCCTGCTCCAGTTTCTACCACTCTGGGCAATAATCACTGAACGTTCCCACATTTCAAAGATTTGTTTCGAGAATGCATTGCGACATTGCACTTGGGGGCTTCAGAATGGAGACCACGTGCAATCTAACCGAACTGGGGCATACAAAGCTGGCAGTTTATCCGAAGTGCTCACATAAGTATTGCGCAGATATCTTTTAGCCGTAGCTTCAAGACAGCTGACATCAGCCAATCGGAAAGCCTGATGGCTCGATTCTCCAGTTTCAACAGACGCTATGGAATCCGGCACTGGGAACATTTGGTGATTCTAGTGTAGACGAGGAAGGGCCAAGGGTGCGAGGGGACAACCGGGAACCTCCCTGCAGAACCTCGCAAAAGCTGCCGACATTTCATTGGGGAGCTTAAAATGTACTTAGTGCCATATTCGTCTTAACAACTCAGTAGTCAGATATATGTAAAACAAACAAAATTCTCCACAATATTTCTTAAAAAAAAAAAATGAAAAATGAGAGGCGCTATCAAGCGGCTCCGGTGCAGCGTCAGACTTGGCCACTTGGCTACTGCGCAACGAAGGCGGACAGCTGCGCACGCGGTGGCGCCAGTGCGTCTGCCGCGGCTATGATGTCACTTCTCTGGAATGCGCAGACCGGCGAGGATGGCGCGACGGCAGCGGAGCGCACGGCGGCGGTTTCGCGTGGCTCTCATAATGAGCCGTGCTCATTATGCGGAGCGCGCGGCGGCGGCAACGGAGCTGCCATTGCCGCGCGTGGCTTTCATAATGAGCACGGCTCATTATGAGAGCCACGCGAAACTGCTCAACCTCAACCAGTGTAGCTAACGCTACAAAAAAAAAAGAAAGGAATCTTTTTTGTGATCTAAAAACCAGTTCCTGCAACATAAATGTGGATCTAGGTTTTATGTGTTCCGAGGCATTTTCTTTGCTCCCACCGGAGCACAATGCACAACACCCATTAGCCCGAACACAACATTGGCACGTTGTTACTGTACGCTGTTATAAAGAACGCCAAACGTTACCATGTGCTGGACACAATCACTTTTCGCCTTCAATATTTTCATTTGATGCTTCTAAACCTAAGCAACTTGCAAGCACTGTACGTGCTCCCATTAGATAAAAGAAAAAAAGATCTGCGGATTAATTTCTTTTTCCCTTTCGAAACAAAATTTGATTGCTGGGAAACATCTTTTGGTGGAAAAAAACTCGACCAACAAAGGGTAAGGAGAACATAGTATTACCGCTATTTTAGACCTCATCGAACTTGAAAATAATGTATCCTCATACCCTTCACATTATTGGCATTTCTGGCGCGTCCCATTATCGAGAAGTAATTTTGGCTTCTAAAGGTTGACTCACAAATTATCTCTCTTATGGCGAATTGGAGAAGTAAATCGCCGGAGAGACCGAGCCGGCCGCACCGGTACCTGGAAACGTGCCGGTGGCACATCACGTGACCCTCAGCACCCAAACATGAAACGCCAGACAGTGGCAATTTACTTCGCCGCTTGCCCGCAAGACACTCGAGAGGCTGTCGCCGCCGTCTCCCATGTCCTCCATTTTCCTTGTGGTATTGTACCAATGGCATGGATTGACTCGAGTATTGGCTGCTAAGTGACTTCAGAACAGTTTCGTTCTTTGGATCATTTTTTCTCACTGACCTCCTTTTTCGTTTCAGAGGTGACGACACCGGATACAGTCTGGTGCCCGCTCACCTGGCCGTTCAAAGCTCGGGCGAAAAAGCACAGGAAAGTTGTCGGTGCTTGCCGAAGAACCACCACCCAAACGTACGCACTGGCCGGAAACTGACCATGCAAACTTTATTGCCGGTTTTCCGGCAAAATAGGTTGCCGACGATTGACCACCCGAATTTGCCATTAAACAACCTATTTTCTCAAAATGTTGATACACTTTCATTAGATGTCCATACAATTCAATACTATTCGTACGAATGTGATTTTTTGTTGTTCTGTTTGTTACCGTATTTGCTCGAGTAAAAGCTGCACTCCTTACAAACAAGGCCCTTGCATACTGTGGAGCACATATACATCCAATCGTCGCATTCTGCATAAAAACGCAGCAAATAACAAGAGAGACAATGCGATTCTCCGTAAAAATGCGATCTGAGCAGATTGCAATTTCACGTGAAGACGTTATCTCTGTCCCGTAATTCGCTGCTACTTTTCTGCTGATCACGGTGAATCGCTATCCCTGTGCTCCGCGGAAAAGCAGACCTACAAGCCTTGTTCATAAGAAGTACGGCTATTACTCGAGCAAATACGGTATACAGTTGAACCTCGATTTAATGAAACCCGATTTTACAAATTTCTTGATTTACAAACGAATTCGGATTCCCTGCGCAGCCTATGCATGAGGTCTCCTTTCCTCGATTTTACAAAGTTCCCGATTTAACGAAATAATTAGCGGGTCCCGGTGACTTCGCTAAATCGAGGTTCAACTGCATTTATTTACTTGAGTGTGTATTGAATTGCAAATTATTTAATATGACATGTTGAATAAAATACTTCCATTGTGATTTTACTCTATACGTTGATGTCAGTGCCGCTCTGCCCTGTGTTTTAGGAGACAGGAACCCATCAAGCTGCAAACTAGAAGCTTTTCTTCCTGGCCCCTTTGTCACATGTGTGCAAGAATGCTGAGACAAAAGAAACTGATTTGACTTGATGCGTCTGCCGTTAGTGCTCCTTCATCCACCGGCTCATCTACAGCAATATGTAGAACGATCCGAGATTTGAAAACGAAATGCGGCTTGTCAATAACCAAAGTGAAATGGCAGACAATCCCAATTTCAGCCTGGCTCCGATCTCACTTTGCCGCGGCGCTCAGTTCGTAGCAGACAATAAACTGTTTTTCTTGTTTGACTTTCATCTGCAAAGGGCGTGTTAGCAGACGAACCGTCTACGAACCTTATCTTTACTCATTCGGCGAGGCAAATTAGATCTCGCGGTGACCAAAATCGGACCCAGGGGCCACGTGCTGCCAACAGTACAGATGTGCCCACGTACCGTCTTCCGGTTCCTCCCCCACCTCCTCCCGGTACCACTGGCGGTCCTCGTCCTCCCCTTCTTTCTCGCTGCCTTCCTCGTCTGCGGCCTCTTCCCTCTCAGCCTGCTCCTTGCGCCGCCTGTTCTCTTCCTGCTGACGCTTGCGCTTTTCCTTCTCTTTCCTGAAGGAAGGAAACACAGGGAGAAAATGAAAAAGCATTTCAAAGTCGGTAGCTCAGAATTTGCTAGCACAAGCTTCTGGTAAAATACTCGGCAAATGCAGTCAGCATTCGGTCATATTTTTAAAAGCCTGTCGACTAACTCAACAAAACTCAAACTAACTCAACTCAACTAACTCAACAGAACTCAACTCAACGCGACTCCTGCCACGAGTCGCGTTGCAACTAATGTCACAGAAATGCCAGTAAGCAAAGGGCATGCATAACACCGTAGCCTCCTCTATATGAAGAAAGCCCGCGAGATTGATGCCAGAACCGGTCACCAAAGCTGAAAGAGACGAAAAGAAGAGCAACTGAAATTCTAGGGGCTAAAGCCGCCAGATGAGTGCAAAGTGGCCATTCTCTGAAACACTTTCCTTTTATTTTATTTTTGAGAGAAAAACTAAACATTTCTGCTTTCTAAGTAAGGGTTACCCTCCCGTCCCAGCAGCTAAGTGTTTACCAAGCTGGCGGTGACCATAGGGAAATAAAAAAAAACAATCAAGGTTTTACGGAAAAAAAATTATTTAAAAGCCAAGAGTTTCAGAGACTGGCCGCCTCGTGTTCTGACCCACTCCTTTTTTCTTTTTTTTTTTTTAACGCGACAGGGCACTCTATTTTTCTGGAGGAGGAACTGCAAGGCTCCAACCGTACAGAGTAAGGGTCTCAAACATGCGGCCCACGGGCCACATGCAGCCCGCGACTGTCTGGGATTTGGCCCGCAAGCATCCTGTGGCTGCAAGCCCTGTTCCTATGCCTCGAGCGCTACATGCGCAGTAAATTATAGTTTCATAGCATCGATTCGTTGCCGCCCAAAAAGGAGCTCTGCTCTGATAAAGTTCACAACTTTTGCACTATTCTCTTTTCGTTTGGACTGAGTATTGCTACGCTTAAATATTTGCTTCTCAGCCCTTTCTCGAGTAAATCAGTCGGAATGACAATAACACTACTATAACCACTTTCACCTAAAAAAGAAGCAAGTTTTGCATATTGTTCATATGTGGTGCGAGTAGTTCTTATGAGATTTGGCTGTCGGACAAAAAGCGATGCTTTTGGCGTTTGGAACGTGTACGTCTTGATAAGATAACATCTACCTAATCTAAAATTCACCTACATAATTATCCACATAAAGGGGTAAATTACTAAAGCTCCGCAAGAAGCCGGACTTCTTTTACTACGGTTCTTGAGGCGACAGCGGGTATAGACTACAAGTGCGAGTTCCTTCCTCAAGGAGGCACCACGACTGCACAAACTCTCGCTCAGCAGGAGCGACAGCCAAAGATAAAGCGATGAGCTTAATTGCTTCTGGCTGTCGAAAAATCCCTTTAAAACAAGAATATTTTATTATAATGGTGCTATAAAACTCATCAGGAAAGCAGAAACTGCTGTATGAAGAGACATTAATTTCCATGCCTGTCGAGCGAAGTAAATTGTGCGACGGGGCATTGACAGTATGCTTGCTCTTGTTCCACTATTAAAAACTGTCAACACTTTGCCACTTAAAATTTTGTTGTCACACCAGGCGCGGGTGTAAAGCAGTCGTATATGCAAATCAAGACAGTATAGACCGCATGTAAGCAATTTGGCGAGCGACGAGACAAGCGATGGCGACCCACTTCGCTGTCGCTCGGTCAGTCGTGCAACGAGACTAACCGCATGAAAGCGACGGGAGCAAGCAACCAAGGCGATGAGCGACGTTTCTAAAATCCAAAGATCGAGCGACGCGATGAGCGACCGTGAGAAATCACCTTCGCTCGTCGCTGGCTCTCGTTGCTGTAGATGTCGCTCGTCTCTTTGCCTGCTAAATCACTTGCATGTGGTTCGTGTCTTTTAAAGAAGCCCTGCAAGGACTTTTTTACTGTTTTTTAATTTGCACCGAACCTGAGCGCACTGAATATAGTAACTTAATGAAACTTTTCTTTTATCAAAATTCGCTTTATTTTAAAAGTTATAGGCAAATTAAAATTACAAAAACAAGCAAAAAATAACCTCCTTCATAACGTCCTTGGTTGCTTGAGTGGCCGTGAACTAGACGAGGGGTAGTGAGCTCAGCGAGCGCTCACGGCTGCCACACTCCGTGTCGACGGCTCGAGAGGGCGCCACTAAAGCATGTTCTGGATAGGCTGTACGAAGCGGGCAGCCACCGCGGCTCGCATTGCATTTGCTGCGCGATTAAGCACTAGTTCGGCATGACACTTCATTGGCCACAAACAGCAAACACGGGGTAAAGATCAGTTCAGAACGGGAGCCACTTCGTGCTGCCATACCGCCAAAGGGCCAAGGCCTTCGGAATGCTCAGAACCGGTCGGATCCTCGACTGCAGCGCCGCCGCGTACATCCGGGACCTCTCTACGCCCTACGCCCGTCGGAGCCTGATCCCACTAGACCTTTCTAGTATGCGCCGCCTTTTTTACCACTTGGTGGCGGGTATACCGACGGGTCATCTCTTGTTTCTGTACTTTAAAAACTGCATTTGTTTCTTTTCTGATCTAAAATGCTGAACAAGAACTACTTTTATACATAACTGAAACGGCTCGCGCCACTTATATTTTGTATTTCGACTAAAAAGAACCTTTTTGGCGGCTCTGACCAGTACTAAGCCCAGGACCAAAGACGTCACATTTCGCACGCTTTCGGCGACGCGGGTCGCCCCCGTAGGTGGAGGAGGTTTCCGCGTCGTCCGGTTAAAATATGACACACTGATATTTAGTTACTCTATCCGTGCCCGCTGGCTTGCCCGAACCCCAAGAGACGTGAAAACAGCAAAAAAGGTAGACGCTTAAATATGATTGCAGGGCCCTTTAAGGTGTTACTAGCAAAACGGTGAGCATACAAAAGCAGAGAGCACGAGGTGCCTTCTCCAGAAAATATCTAGGCAGAGTCGGCTGCTTCACAATGTAAAACACTGTTGCACTCTTTTTTGTCCCAAAATCACAACATATATATGCCCCCTGCTGGCCCTCAACCTTTGGGGGTGGGCTACCTGGCACCCGAACGAGTTTGAGAACTCCGGTAAAGAGTGAATTCTAGTCGTGCTTCTGACCAGGAATCTCACTTGGAACACGTCATGATTATGCCGACCTAAGATTATCTGTAGAGGTTTCGCAACTCCTCCAATAACCCAAAGCGGAAGTGATTCCCGATAGCCACCCCACACTCCCCAAAGTTATCTCTACGTTGCACCGCACGAAGGCAACAATCCAAAGGTGCATATGCTCGCAATATTGCGTGCAGTTTTGCGATCAGTTAAAACGGAGGTTCGGGGCGACCAGGAGATTCAAGAGATTCCTCGTCTGGCAGCAGCACTCGCGACAATTATAGCTAGTTACACTCGAGACATCTGCTACGATCTATAAAGCCAGAAGAAACAGCCAAGAACTTATACTCGTAACTGCAGCCAAGTTCCTTCCATTCGTAAAACCGTGCAGCATTAAAAATGTACAAGCAAGCGGTGCACGAAGGCTGTCACAACTTCGACGAACAGCGTTTTCTCCTCTTGAAAGCATGGAACGCCAGACTGCATATGTAGAGATGCTGCAAACGAGAGTCCGATAGTGCCAATGCTCCTTTCTGGCTCCACCCGGGGAACTACAGGGTACGGCCCAAAATCCGAAACTAACCCCGGAAATTTAAACTCAACAGACAAGTCCTATTGGAAGCGAGCAACGAGACGGAGGCGTTGCAGTTCCTAGGAGCCTGTTTACGCGCACACTGCGCCAGCAAATGGAAAGCATTGTATATGTTGTTTCCAATCAATCTATGCTGACCTAAGCGTCATACCACACGAGCGCTTGGGGTCACAGTCACAGTTAACTTCATTTACATTAGAGATTAAAATTGAGAACACAGATCCCATGTGCTGGCAAAAATGGCCGCAATCATCTCATTCCCAGTATGAGCTCAATTCCCGAGATCTAATAAAATGAGCGACGAAAAACACTCGTCACATTGATTTGATCAATCGCCGACACTGGTGTGCGTCGTTCCGTAGTAGATGCCAGGCCGTCATCGCACAGACACACGAAATCGTGACGTTGAGTTATTGTCGTTGCCGCTTACAGGCACGACTGAATTTGAGCTTCCAGCCAGTCCTGCGGGTCGTATCACACGAAGACACAGGAACGCTGAATACAAGTAGGTTTTCGAATATCGAGGCACAATATTTTTACTTCGGCGTCAGATCGAGGAACGCAGTGGCAGGAAGATACAGAACAGAAGTTGCACTGGAGCGTGAAAGAGCAGACGGCGCGTTCGCATGCTAAGCAATACTGATGCGAGCCGCTGGCGGCGCTGCCAATTTGCTTCCAAGGTGGAGCGGCGCGTTCACTTTAGGTGGTGCACTCTCCCCGTACGACATTGTGAAGTATCAATAGTGGGAAACACTATGATGGCTTTGATTTTCTCATAGATATAAAAAGCTCAAATGCTCAGCTTGGCAGACCAGTTTGCGCACGTCCGCTCGAGCGTCCCGAGGGCAGACTCACTTGAGTTGCAGCCTGCGCTGCCAAGCTCTCGACTTCCTCGGGCGACCTCTCGACGAAGGCGTGAAACATGACCTCTCCTCCCATCAGGCCTTCTTCCACCTTCACCAGCTTCAGAGTCAGCCGGGGCCCGAGTTCGACCACCCTAACGGACAAAAGTGGGTTGCACGTGTACTCGGAGACACGTGACAAGAACAATACTAGCTGCACACTTTCGCTAAAGCAAAGTACAGTCTAAGCTCATTACAACAGACCAAGTTACAACAGACATTTGGATATAACATACCGATTTGTGAAGTTTGGTTGGTTTTCCTCTACATACCATTGACTCAACTTCATATCTGCATACAACATACTCCTTTTACAACAGACCGAAATCTTGGTCAAAATCAAGGTCCGTTTTAACGAGCTTAGACTGTAGACGCAACTTTGGTATAGAATCGCCTTATCAAAACACCATGTAGCAACCGTGCCTCGACAAAACCGCTTGGAACAAATGCCAAGTTTTGCTTGGGCATATCTGAGTTACTCTGGCGGGTCATGCTGCATGACAGCACAAATAAGGAAGTGCTGTATAGGTGTAGGCTCTCCAGTACCGAAGTGCCAGACTTTTGCTCAGCGGCGAAATGGATTAAATTTTGCAACAAGGCCTTGCTGTCTTCAGAGTTAATCTCGTATGTATGAAGATGCAATCAGAGGGACACCGACGATGCGGCGGGTGTGTGGATGGATCGACGATACTGGCTTTAGGACAACCCTAAATTCCTGTTTCCGTCCCCGTCCTCTATGTTTTATTGTTTCATGTATTTGTACCTAAAGGTTGTCCTAAATTCTGTCCCATACCATCAGTACTGCACGAATTTCGCACTTCCCCTTTTGCCACCAATCTTCTAACCTGCTCCCAATGATGGCTATCTTTTTGCCCTCCGTTTTCTTGCCCTTTCCGGGACCAAATCTGTTGCCCTTTCCGAGATCGCTGGACCATTCTAAAATGTTCTATTATCTCACCCTGGCATACGCCACACGGCAAATCCTGAAATTCAAGCCCACATGCCAGGCTCACGGTTGCTAGACTCATCGGCGTCTTCTAAAGACACTGCACTGAGCACCCGTGATAAACGCTCTGGAAATTCGTGCGTCCGTGGGCCCCATTTCTCGAGAGCCCGAAGGGGGCGACCCGTGGCTAGCCTGGATGGGCGAATGGAGGCGTACGATCGAACCCTTTGAATCGTGCGGCGACTAGTGCCACACGGTGAGCTACCTGACGGAGCTCTGCTGGTTGAGGGCGTTCCCCCGGCTGGCGATCCTCTGGGGCAGCACCACCTGGCTGGAAGTTCCCTCGAGCTCCGCCTCGCTCTCCGAGGCCCCCGGCTGCTCCAGGAACTCGCTGACGTCATGCAGACGGCTCAGGTCCGGCACCCGGCTCTGCACCAGCTTCTTCACCGCCCGGCTGATGCCGCACGGCGCCACCTTGATCGTGCTGCAGCCGGTTGTTGCCGCCATTAATAGACCCGCATACTACACTGCGTTTCCCCTAACTTTCGGTAGCAGCGGACACCACAAGCCATCCCAGCTCTTTGAATGTAGCCTGCGACTACCCTTTCCGCACGTCACGGCGCTTCCTCTCTAAGCTTACGGGAAACTCTCACAACCTTGGATTGGCACCTATGGCTCGCAGTATCCGCCGTGATCGGACTAGGGTGAGACATAGCAAACTCGCTGAGAGTAACTAAAATAAATGTACCTATTCGAAAATAAGTTGACCTCAATTCTGAAAGGAGCACGAGGGAATAAAGTTTTTACAAACATTAATTTCACGACGTTCCTAGTCACACCAGCTAAATTTAGCTCGTCAACTGCGCTGGCTGCGTCATCATCCGAGCTTGAACTACTCGTGCTTCGCCGTTTGTGGCAAGATTTACTGTTTCACACCAGAGCTCTCGCGTCTTGTAACGGTCTCTTCGGAGAAGCGGCCGACATGGGCGAGCTTCTCGGTTAGCACAATGGGTTTTGAAATTTCAGTCACTACTACAGGTCTACCTAGTTTATCACCATTATAGGTGAAATACCAATTTAAAAAAAAACAATGCCAAAAAACAAAAGAAAACAAACAGATTAACTGTATAAACCAAAATTTAATACCCGTGCTACACGGGCAACTCGAATGCCATTTACAACGACATTTGAGCGGACGGCCAATCAGCGCGCGACACTCCGGGTGTGGCGCATTCCACGCGCGACAGATTGCAAGCTGATTCGCCGATCACACAAATGTCATTCGTTGTAAATGGCATTCGAGTTGCCCGTGTAACACAAGTATTAGTCGAATTCTTTTTTTCTTTTTTCTTTCTCTCAGATATGCATTAAAAAAAGCTGGCTCTCATCTTATATACACCTTTCCAAAACATTCTTAGGCCGCTGCCAAGTTGCTGATGCGACTCTCGTGCCCCCTGTCAGCTAGAAATTTTCTGCCACTCTCTTGGACTGTGGGAACCTCCTCAGCGCAATTCTCTACCTATGTTTTGCGGTTTTGCATTCGCATTTTCTGGCCCCTCTTGAAAGTTTCCACTTAATTTTTCCGATGCATGCAGCGTACCCTTTCTGTGTTATCTTCCACTGCGATGATACCCCTCTGGAGCGGCGGCGTATCATTGCTGGCGTTCTACAGCGCCGCCGAGGCAAAGCGGCGGTGCAGTAGACGAAAACGAACCACAGGGCGTGTCTGTTTCTTCTTTGTCATCGGTTCCGTTCGGCCATCTTAGTTTTGGGTAACAACGGGAGGACGGCAGTTTGTGCGCCCACTTTCGTAATGAGTACGACGAAACGGAAGCGGTTTTCTCTATCAGACAAGCTCAAAATCCTTCAGCATCTGGACAACGGTCAAAGGCAAGTGGACGTATGCGAAAGACTATGGGATTCCACAGTCGACGTTGTCAACGGTAGTGAGGCAAAAGTCGAAGCTTGAAGGAGAAACTGCGGTCGATCCCAACAGGAAACGACTCTGCACGGGATATTTCGAGCCAGTGGACGATGCCGTTGCGGTATGGCTTCATCACAGCAACAAGCTGTGCCAGAGGAAGTGCAAAAAACACAGACTCTCTGGACAGCTTTGTTACTTCATGACTTTAAGAACGCCGTTGCAAATGAAAATTAGATTTTTTTTTCTTTAAAATGAGAAAGGCAGCAACGTAACTGTTATGCACTTTGTATATATCGATGAATACGACTCCATAAATTGCATTTCACACTTTTGACTCGACGTATGCTGTGCCCTATGCTGTTCCATATTCTAGCAAATATATTAAGTCTAGTGAACTTTTCAGTTAAGTGGTCCTTGGGTCCCTTGAAGCTCGCTCAATTTAGAGTTTACTGTATAATGATAACGAGAAAACCCAGAATTTCAATCAATATAACCGATTATCGTTGTATCTGGACTGGAAACCGGTCATTATAAGTGGTGCATCGTTATATGTGGTATCGTTTTAAGTGGAATGCACTGTACAAATAACAAAAAGATGCGAGACAAGTGGAAAGGAAGAGGAAGACAGAAAGTGCGCCGGGGTCCACTGATAGGGGGCGGTAGCGAGCTCATTTGCAAACAAACATCGGTGCATATTCTGGTTTTTATGGTGCATTTGAGTAAATAGAGTAAGCAGCACAGATTCAGAAGCGAGGCTCCGGTAGAAGTTCACCCTTCATTTCTTCTGTGCGCATGAAAATGAACACGCCACACTATCTTTACAGAAATGATTCTCCGAATTATTATATCAGCAATAACAAAGTGGCACACATAGTATATGCGCCTGCGCACAAAAGTACACGAAACGGTATAGTCAACTTGCATCGCTAGGGCAAACATTACAACCCCAACGAGCCAAGTAGAGAGACGGAGCAAAGCACATGACAGCTCTACGCAGGACAAGTATGACAGTATGTGGTTCTGTACCTCGCTCTGACGCTGATTGGCTCGCTGGAGCCATAGCTGTCAAAACAAATTGTAAATGGTGCAAACCAGAAGTGACACTATACAGCGCAAAAACAACGCAACGCTCTGTGTGGGCGAGCGTGGATGCGTTAAAGAGCCACCTGTCAGAGGTGGGCGACTGTTCACCCAGCCATGCTGGGCTCTTAGTAAAGCTTGGCTACAGAGTTTGGGCCTTAAGAGTACCACGAAAACTCACTAATGCCGGAAGTCGATCGTGCCATCCTCTTGATTGAAGTTCAGGAGGAGGCACCTTCTGATGGTGTTCAGCTTGACCTGCAGCAGATAAAATGATAGCAGGCTCAAGTGACCCATTGACGACAAATAAATGAATGTTTGTAGGTCGAAAATGCTGCACCCGAGCGTTGAGTTAAAACATGCTGGCATGTTACACCCTGCTGGATCCGACAGTGAACATCATCAGACTGATGTGCTGGGCTGCAGTTACCACAGCACAGTGCATGTTGTGGTGGAGACATCAGCAGTGGTAGGTACTTTCTCTCCGCAAAACCAGTTACGTGACCTGAAAACACCTTTTGCAAGGAAGTGAAGGTTGGATTCAGAGCTCAATACATTGACTTTTTGAGTTCCGTATTTTTCCGTATTGTGACGTAACTCCTGTGATTGGGCACAGCCAATTACAGAGTGCGGTTTCTCCCTCTCCACCCTCACTTGCAAAATAGTGTCCACATGGTCTTCGCATGCACCGATGCAAGGTGCAGCTGGTCATAGCCAGTGCTGTAGCAACCTTCCTTCCTCCGTATTCCAGAATAAACCGGGTGGATGTCTAATGCCAAGTGCATCATTTGGCTTTGTATTCAATGACCGGAAGATGTCATAGACACTTTGTGTGTTCTGATGCAAGTGGACACATCACTTCTGGGATGGATTACCTTTTACCCACATTGCAAGGTATTTGCAACAACCAGCAAATCGGCCGAGGTAAGCAGTTGCACCGCACTGGCTATACTGCCACTGTGCAGTGGAGACATATATTGTCACCATTATCATCACATTATTCATATACTATAACTTGAGGGCCCACAAGGGTAGCGGAGCACCATTACATAAAAGCAAAAACTAGAAATGAACACTGAAACCTAGGTGTTCAAAAAATGCACTTTGTTTTAAAAACTAGAACAACAGAAGAAAACCTATTTTTGGGAAAGTAGACGTCAATCAATGCTTATGCCACCAGTGCAACTGCAAATACAGTCGAATCTCGTTAATTCAAATTCGAGGGAAATCAAAAATTTGTTTGAATAAAGCAAAGTTTGAATTACCAGGAGTTTCCTCCCATGGAGACGCATAGATGGGACCTGCATGTTAGCTTGTATTATCCACAAGTTTGAATTATAGCATCCTCGATCATCCGCACCGGTAGCACCGCAGGTGCGCCCATTCATCTTCGATCAAATGCACCGGTGCGCACCGGACGTCCTCGATCAACGAAGCGCACCCTTCCGGTGCGGCTTTTCGTTGCCCCAACGCGCACCTAGAAAATTGACGGTGCGTCGGGGTGCAGTCCCATCAGGCATTGCGGCCAGGTGCGGGAATCGAGAAGATGGCAGGAGTAGCAGACGCGCAGACTATCGAGATGGCGATCTTGCAAAACGAACACGCCTCGCAGCTGCACTAGATGAATTCCTCAGCTCTTTTGACGGCGAGACGACGAGCTTCACCATCGCCGCGATTACCGGCGAGTGTTGCGGTGGCAAGGAGCGCCTGAAAGGTGCGAACTTCGTGGAAAGCGTCGCGAGGTGTTTCGATGACAGCGAGGTACGGCTATTATCTGGTGTTTCTCTTTCTTGAACCAACAATGATGGCCAACATATACATGTGGAATTGTCGCCCGCTTCGTGACCCCATCGACAATCACGTCCACGATGTTTATTTGCGTGGGACCGTAAAATCCGCGAGTAAAAAAATAGGAGAAATTGACAGCAGATGGGCACCATGCGCTGACCTACGCAAGAAAAAACGAACAAAACGCAAGTGACGAAAGGTGGAGCTCGCCGCGGTGCACGGCGCGGCGCACTTTGTCCTCGATGTTGCGCCGAGGAGCGCTGTGCACTGTGCTGGTTTCAGGGGCGATTCCGGTGCGAGCTGATCGAAGATGCTATTAATGAGATTCAACTGTAGTCGGTTAATTTTGCTATAAACAAAGCATGATCTCTTTGGGCCCTGATGTCACTGCTACGATAGCAAATTTTGTGAGAATGGGACAGGCACAATAATTTCTGTTTGGATGGGAGTAAACTGAGGTTAGCTCCAAGGCCAAAAGCCTTGGAGCTAACACGTCAAAATCGTCTTCTTTAAAAAAAAAAAAAAGCAAAAACATGCACTCTTTTGGATGGGAGAGCTACAATGCGCACTGTCGAACGTCTCCAAGGGGCTTCACAAAGAGGCGGCTGAGAAAGCTGCCCAAACCCCGCACGAGCCCAAAAGCAGCCCTGACCGTGTTGACGTTGATGGAAGGGAACATGTTCTGGAACATGGACGTCATGAGCTTGAGGTGCATGCCCTCGCCGCTGAAGTTGTTCAGCACCAGCAGAGGGTGGGAGCTGTACTGGTGGCCATAGGTGATCTTCTTCTTGAGGCTCGAGAGCACGTCCTTGGCCAGGACGTAGTCCTCCACGCGAAATGTCAGCGTGGGTCCGCGTGGAAGCCGGGCCATTCGCAGGTAGATGGCCTGCTCCGTCTTAGTGAACACCACCATGTGCGTCACGTGCAGCAGGCCGGCCACCGACACGAAGTCCTTCACCACATTCTTTTTCTGCACCTGCAACGAAGCAAGCCGCCCAACGGACTGTCAGCATATGTGCCCCGACTGCCAGATCCGGGTCACCATTCACTTACACTGGTGCGGTCCATGACGCACAAGACGTGGGTCGGTACAAAATGAACCGACACTGCGTAGAAAGTGACTCCAGTGCAAGCGGTGCAGACCAGAGGCACGCAGGGTGGGGACGCGAGGCAATGTTCAGAGAGTAGCCTTTGGTAGTGGCATCGGAACAAGGGGGTAGAAGAGGCAATGTAACCCCTAGAAATGAAAAATATTTACGTAAACAATAAGGGCAGGAGGAAACTCTTGCTCTCCCCTCGGGGAGAGCAAGAGTTTCCTCCCTTGCCCTATTGTTACGTAAATATTTTTACGTAGACAGAACCCAGAGACAGAACTCAAATAGTTCTGTCTCTGGCCGTTACGTTGCGGAAGGTGGGAGGAGCGTCTGCCGTTTTCTGAATCATGGGACTCTTGTATTCAATGCCAGACAATGAATGGCATCTAATCAAAATTAAACTAAAAGCTTACTTTAATCATCCGAACAGAACCGTAAAATACCAAGACTGCACAAATTGTCAAACTCAAATCGATCTTAACTTGACTGGTGCATTGGGTCTTTTTCAGAACTTGGCCACCATCGTGGTGCACCCTCGCGGGAATTGCTCGAAACACTTTTGGGGGCTCTGGAATCGTCGCTCCGTCGTCCATGCCAGCGTGCGCGTGTCTCTCGGTCTGTGTGTTTACGTGTGATTTCTGGTGGCTTTTTTCCGTCTTTCACCATTCTGCACATATCTTTTTGTCGTCGCTTTGCGTAAGCCTTGGCTTCCATTCGGCTGAGGGCGAGGGTTATTGAAGGCCACTGTCTACAATATGGACAACCTCGTTTGTCTTTATGCGGAGATCAAGTCATCTGCTTCTTGCGTAGGAGTTGCAGTGACAACAGAAAGACGCCGAGCTGTGATTAGCTGTGATCGAAGCTGTGATCACACAGTGATCACAGCTCAGCTGGATCGAAGGATAGTGGGTAGACCTCACAGCTAGCTGCCTTGAGGTCTACCCACTATCCTTCATTCAGAACCAAAGCTTTGCGTTTTGACGTCACTGCAACCCCTGCAAAAGAAGCAAAACCTGCGCTCCGCATACCTTCTAAGATGGATGGACCGTCAATGCCGCATCGGTTTCTGCCGTCAACTCAGAGTCAGGTGCCGTGCCACGCAAGCAACTGAAAAAGGGGTTGGCTTTCAAGACAGAGTGTTATGTAAGGAAAGTAATGGTGACCAGTTTCTATCCCAACCCAACTAGCCAGCTTGCGCTAGTTGGGTTGGGCTCCGTTTATGAGCACCGGCCACTAAAAACAGCTGATTTCGCTCTCCTTGAGCGTCTAAGTTATTCAAGTTTATTGCGATACAACAGCTTTGCGTTCCTTCAATACGCCATCCTGATGTACCGCGCAAGCGCACGGGATGTCACCATACCCGGGGCTGTGTAAACAAACTGGGATGGGGTGAAATCCGGGCTGCCTTCATATCACGAAGACTCGCCTGCACCATCAAAAAGTAAGGACTGGTACGTTAGAAAAACTTTTTCTTTGAATTCAGCACGTTTACAAACCTTTGACGAAGCGGGCACTGCAAGCAGGAGAGTTCATGGTTGGTTGCCAAGGCATTCCGTCAGGGTTCTCTCTCCGTAAGGCTTAAATTTGTTTCGCACGCTTTAAATGCTTTGCCTGACTGATTTTTTTGTTTTTTTCTTCACTTTTAACGTGGCAAGACGTGAATATGTATAGCGCACGCCTGAAGAACGGAAAGCTTTATCCAGTTATTCTTTACTTGAGTAGCGGGCACGGCATGATTACACTGCACAAGCTCGTGTGCGCAGTTACTGTCTTTTAGTCAAAAGCAGAATGTCCTGCCACCACGTTGAGGACTCGACCACTTGACACGGGGGATTCACATCATAGGCTTCTGAAGCAGGGACTTTTGAAAGCGGGGTAGAAAGGGTGTGGTGTTTGGCATTGAGTGCTTTCGTGCACCACCTGCAAAAGGCTGTTGGAACTCCATAAAATCTTGCATCCGAATAAAGTCTTTTTTTTTTTTGCTATTTGTGCTACTAAAAAGTTGCGCAGTGGTGAGGCA
Source organism: Ixodes ricinus (assembly GCA_037355805.1). NCBI lineage: Eukaryota > Metazoa > Arthropoda > Arachnida > Ixodida > Ixodidae > Ixodes > Ixodes ricinus. The sequence continues at coordinate 2,397 of JAZHYW010040249.1, read as the reverse complement.
TGACGACTGTGAAGCCAAGCCGCCAGAATAGCGGGGAGTCAAGCCGAACCAGCACTGTCTGAGCAACTGAGCGGACGAGAGAGCCTGCAAAAATGGCACCTTTCCCTTTGCTCCCCTTTCTCAGAGTCCATTGCATGCTCAGCACGACATAAAGCCTGTCACACGAATCTACGGCTACATCCTACGTCGCTCCACAGTCTTGAAGGCCATTCAGGTATTATGTGGCTGGCCTGTCTTGAGGCGGAGCCTCCTCCGCGGGCGTGGCTTGGGCTGCCGACGGAAACGTCACGAAGCAACGTGTACGGGAGGGCCAGGCGAGTTGACATTTTTGTAGCGTGAGCCACACTGGCCGAGGTTGAGCAGTTTCGCGTGGCTCCTAAAGAGCCGTGTTGTGCATGCGCGAGGAGCAGTGACGTCACACAGTGCACAGCTGGCGGCGCCGGAGTCGCCGCAAAGCGTGCCTCGCCGGTCTGCGCATTCCAGAGGAGTGACATCATAGCCGCGGCAGACGCACTGGCGCTGCTGCGTGCCCAGCTGTGCGCCTCCGTTGCGCAGTAGCCAAGTCTGACGCTGCACCGGAGCCGCTTGATAGCGCCTCTCATTTTGTGCGCATAAGTTCACGCTACGTATATCCTGGCATATCCGAGCTAAGCCACTGCAATTTTTTGTAATGACCCACTGCAGACTGTTGCCGCAAACAGCATGAACGGGTGGACCAGGTAGGTTAACACGCGCTGCAGTAATACACGCGCGACGTAGTGACTCTACATTGCGCGTGTATCACTGAGGCACGTGGTAACTTACACAGCCCACCCGCTCTCACCGCTTCGCGGTGACAGTTATCAGCGGCTCATCACAAAAATGTTAACCCACCTTGCCCACCCATACATGCCGCTTCGCGGCGGCCCTGCCCGCGGAGGAGGCAACGCCAAAGGACAGGCCAGCGACATCAGTACCGGGTTTTCATACTAACTGCCTGTATCTCCTTCCACGACAGGCAGGCCCCCGCAATGACAGACAAGTGGCATCAGTGCCAGCCGTTCCTGGGTACGCACCTTGAGCCTGGACGCCGTGTAGGGCTCCATGACTTTCCGGAAGTTGAGCATGAGCTCAGTCGTGTTCTTGCCCAGCTTGCCCCGCGAAATGACGAAGGTGTGCGGTGCTTGGGAGAGCTCCTCCGGCTCCGAGGACACGCTCCCCTTCTGCGCGGCTTTCACGGCTCGCCCCTGCGGTCACCAGAAACGGACGAATCGAGGACTCAGTCTAGGGACGGCATTCGTCAGTCAGAAGATCGCTGCTCGCCGACGATCACCCAAACAGACGTCTTGCATGTTCTTGTACGTGCGTCGTGTAATTTATCAGTGCTGGTGCTTATTCCTGCTTACTGCTTACGTTTAATCACCACTTGTCGCGGCAGACCGGTACTACTCCAAGTGCAGTCGACTTGCATAGCTTCACGTCGATAACGTTCACGCGGGCCTGAAGCTAGAATAATCGCTACAGTGTCAACCTTTATAGGCGGTATAACAAGGTCCGAACATTGCGTCAATCGAAACGTTCGGTTGCGTGAAGTTGTCGTTTTACCACTAGAAACCGCGCGAATGACACAAAAGAACATCAACGAGCCTCTCAAATATTCGCTACAAAACAAATACCAAAAATAAAGAATTCTAGGTTACCTTCCGTTTTTTTCCACCCATGATTGACACTCCACGCACAGCACACGCACGTGCGAGTTATTTCGGATGGGTTCGGTACGGATTTAGCTTGGATCGAGTCGGATCAATAAACAGACGTCAAAATGGATGGACAAAACAAATGCCCGGTAACCTTTTTAATGGTGTAGTACCTTGCGCCACCTGGCTAAGACAACAAAAGTATAATTAATTTTGTACATTTAAGCGCAAACAACAACAACAACAACAAAAAGGACGAAGTGAAGGACGGCGACAACGCAAGTCTTCACTTTCTCCCAACCACGTGGTCCCAACTAGAGATGCCGTGAACTTTTTTCGACCTAAGGTCGAAGGTCGGTCCAGGGATTTAAAACTTCTTATATTCGATAATTCCGATAATTTGAATATTTCAACCTTACTACAGGGTGAAACAAGGAGACGGCAGGCTCTTTAAATCGACCGGAAAATTCGGTTTCTTAACCTATCGCGCTACGACTTTGTGCAGCGTTGCCCGATGGTGCATTTTTTTTTTGTAAAATTTGCAAAGAGCGAACTTACCCGAGGAAAAAGCAACGTTACTACAGGTTTTCCCGCTCATTTTAATCCAAGTGACGGCCAATTTAATCCAAGTGCCACCCAATTTAATCCAAGTGCCACATAATTTAATCCTTGCGCTACCCAATTTAATCTTGGGGTCAGTCAATTTAATCCACAATATATA
>JAZHYW010040246.1:0-155732 GCA_037355805.1 Ixodes ricinus | reverse complement strand
ACAAATAAAGTTTCCTCCTCCTCCTTGCCCGGATGATATCCTGAATAATCTCCAAAATCTGTCGGCACCGACGGTGTTCATGTCCAGTCGGAAGATGCAACGGTTGGAGCACCAGGCGCACCGGCGAGTCGGTGGTAATGACCTGCTCGGGCCGATAGTGCGCGCTCGATGTTGGTCGCTCCGGTCACAAAACCGTCGACGATCGTTGGGGGACTGCGTACTAGGCTTCCGAAAATCTCACTCTGCACGCCTCTCATGAGGAAGCGCAAATTCTATTCTCCGGTGGCTTGCGGGTCGGCGCGTGCACTAAGACGTAGCAAATCTTCAACGACGCTGGCTATTTCTTCGTTGGGAGCTTCAGTCAAAGTTTGAAGCAGATCCTTCGCCTGCTGCCGTCAGTGTTGGCACGAAAAGGGCCGCTTCAACGCTTCCACGCAGATGTCTCATGACGTGAGCGAAGCCTCGTGGTTCGCAAACCAGTACCTCGCAGTACCCTCCAGCGAAAAGTAAAGGTTCTGCAGCTACCGCCCAGCAGTTCATCAGTTTTGGCGTGACACGCGCTCGTTGTGTTGGATGCAGTCCTCGACGACCTTGTGGATCTCGCCATGGAAGGGCGTCGGCGTACGAGGAGCGACGGGCATGTAGACAATGGAAGGGGCAGCCGGGTTCTGATAGGACATCTTCGTCGTCTTGGGCTTCGGCTTTTTAGATAGAGGGACACACTGAGAGGGCTGTCATTAGGTGCGGCGGCTGACTCTTGGTTCCAGTTCGTCGATGAGGATCAGCTTTCCGATACTTGGAAAAGATCGAGCCTTACAGATCTTCCGAGCAGTACGTTTTACGGGCATAAAGTATGGTACCCAGCACCTCAAAAAAATGTCACAAATCACAATTGATGAGGCGACGAATGACTGAAGGAAACAAAAAGTTTAATGGAGCGAACTTGTGCCCAAAACAAGATAGAAGTAGGCTAGCGTCGCAGACGTCGATGTCGGCGAAACAGCACGATCGAGCGCTGGGGCGAGGCTGACTTCGGCTCGCCATGCGAAGCCCGTTATGTACACGCGTGGGCTTCTGGAACAATCGGCGCAGAAGGTTCGGCGCGTAGAACATTCGTACAGCGAACAAGTAACACGTTTCTCAAATTTACCAGCATGCGATATCTACAAAAACGACAAAAAGGTGCGTCCGCTTCCAGGCATCGGACTTTGGCCCCTTGCGTAAAAGCAAAGCACGATAACCATTCAGCCACGGGCGCGCTTGCTTGGAGAAGCGCTTGGTAATATACCTATACAGGAGCGTCAAAATTCGAGCGCAAGGCAACTCAAATACATTTTATATTTGAAGTTAAATCAGCATTTACCATTCATTCCGACAGAATCGCCCGGCTGCATCTATAGGCTATTCCTCCTTTACTCAATGTCCTTTTATTTACAGAATTGTGACGTAGTGCTTGGTCACACCCTAGGAAGTATTTGTTGTGTTTAATATTGATATGTTTTGGTGATATAATGTTTTAATTCACTTTTTAATCGCGTTTTGGGGCAAGGTCAGACAAAAAAAAAGCCATAATCATATCGACGGAAGCTTATTCAAAGGCGGCAGCAATATCAAATCGCCGGCACCTTTTCCGGGATTCGATTCGCCAGTAGTGACTGATTCCTGTTATCGAACCACCAGACTGTAACACTTCTCTGAATAAGTTCTCTAGGGGCTCTAAACTCGTCACACACAAAGTTAGAGCCGAAAGTTCACGGAGCGCGCCGATTGAACGTCGGCTGAAAAAGCGCGTAGTTATCGTCGGGATAGACCAATCGGTGCGCTCCTTCAACTTCGTTCCCAACTTTGTATTTGACGAGTTTAGAGTCCTAGGTGGGTAATTCAATATTTTTCTTTGGTTACTTTCTGAATTCTAACAAACATCAATAGACGCGTGAGCTTTTTGATCCAGGTGCTGTTCCAAGAGCCAGTATTTGTATTGGGCTTTGCACTTCCTCATGGCATAAAAACTAACCAAAACGCGTCCTTCTGAGGGTGCTACTAGGAAGTACCAGTAAAACACGTAGGCACAAACACATGCGTTTACACACAAACACAGTATACGTTTTGCTTACGAGAGTAAATAAACAGGTTGTTGAACATTCATCTATTACTAAACAATCTTTCAAGGATCTCTAAAACCGTAAATGTTTGCTAACATCTTTGCAATGTACTTTGTGTGCCATCTTATAGAAAGAAATTCAAGTACGATACTTACAATCAGTTTCATCGTGGTGCTTCAAAATAGTGCAATTGACATAGTCGCTGTACAAGAGCGTTGCGTTATAGAGAGATTCGCCACCTGTAAGAAGAAATTGGTTGTGAGTGTTGCTGAAGGTTTTAGTGCCTAATATTACTAGACCCATGATCCATAACCTAAAATTGGCCATCATCCAAGTAAAACATGAAAAATATCTGACAGTAAATTTGATAGTGTGTGCTCGTTTTACTTTTAGTTTTTCTACTAAAAATTCATCTATTAATGTCAATTTTTTAGCCGCTTTCAAGGTAGTCAGTCAACTTCAGGGTCTGGAAACGTCTGTACAAGACTGATCACAATCTACTAGTATCAACAAGCAGAGCGAAGCCATATTGCCACAAGCGTTTCCATATTAGTCCGAAAGAGGTTATAAACGCTACCTAATTTTTTGTCCTCAAAATGTTTGAAATTGCGCTTCGGTATTACAATACTAAAATATAATCATAAATAACTTTATTACAACTTAAGTAATTCTCCTATTTATTTATTTTTATTACGGTCCTGGAAACAAAGGGGCACCAGTACAAAAAAGTGAATACAATAAGACAATTTCATGCCTTCGTAATTTCCTTCTTTAATTAGTCCTCAACATCAGATCCCTACGTCAATTACTAAAGGGGTTCCGTTTATAGGAATATTCAATGAACTTGTATATTATTTGCCCACACAGTTTTTTTTCAAATTAATCCATGTGTGAGATATTCGAATTTGTATGGAAGGAGGTTTCTAGGGAGTAAGTAAGGTAATTTTAAGAATGACTGATAGGTATGAATGATGATGATGCACCTTTGCATTTAATTGTAATATAATCATAACTGATAGGTATCATTTATTAATAGTTTGAGACAAAAATAATGGTAATAATTTTGTTTCTACGAGATGGGAATAAAAGAAAACTCATTACAATATTTTATCTCTAGTCTCGGCTCATTGTATGGTGTTTTCGTGGTCTTAAAGGAAGAACTAGTCAAAATATGCAGATGAATGAACAGTACTGACTAAATGGAAATGAAGGTAACTTGAAAAGCCGCCGAATACAAAATGTGCAAGGTCCTGCAAGTTTTGCTTTTCGCAGCTTTCTAACCCATGTTCCCTTTCTCATTTGATCAGCATAGTTAAGTCACTTTCGTATTTCATTCATTTTTTAATAAATATTTGCGTCACACCTGCGTGTCGAAGATTAAAAAATATATACCTTATCTCGTTCAGGGCTACCGTATTTTCGTTTATTATATCGGTTGCCAGTGTTAAAGGTAGGTTTCAAGAAAACCTAGATTTTTAAAACAAGCACACAGCAACATCATCAGCAGTAAAAATAACAAGAACATTTCTGTACTGATATTACGTGGTTTATTTTTAATTATTCACACAGATTGTTGAATTTTACAAAACCGACGAGCTCATGGTACTTTTGTTGTTAGGCCATAAGGATTGTTACTGAGAAGGCTCAACTAGATGACGTTAATCAGAAAAACCTTTCTGTACTCACTGCTTTGAAGGTACACTCCGAGATCGGTTGGACAGTCATGTACTCTTAGTATTTCGGTCTGAGAGGATCTGCTAAATATATAAGTGGACATCAGAGTTTTATTTTATAAAACCTCACGCATGACTCTTCTTAACATATAAACACAGTGGTTGTTATGCTGGCGAGCATGTGTAGTTTATACGTGGCTCAGAATCTGGGACTGGTGTGAGTCACAATAAGCACCGCCCAAAATTTAGAAAGATAGTGACTTTTAAAGCATCCCAAAACAATACAAAAAGGAAATAATAAACACAACGTAACACATCACCGAACGTTGAAACTAAAATCAGATAAAATACTTTGCGTGAAGAAGATTTAGTTTGGAAACCAGGCACCCATAGACCATTCACGCGTATAGAGGGAACACGTCCTTTAGTGTGAGCGTGCTCATAATTTAGAGAAGTATCAAGTTGATTATTATAAAAAAACTTTCAGAGGAATATAAACACACATTCTGCGGTTCTATATGTTCCTAATGTTAAATATTTGTTTCGAAAAATACACGGGTGTTTCCACGTCAGATCGTTTAATGACTGTCCGAGTCATATTATTGATATTTCTGTGAGAAATACACATGAAAGCCATGTGGTAATACAAGGATGCTCAAAGATAAAACTAAGCTTGGGACAGAATGACTTTCTGAAGGGTGGACGCACGCAAACGAGTAGGTTAGGAAACATCGCAATCTAACACCCGGAGATTAGGAAGTTGCAAGGTCAGTCCTTGTAGTCCTGACAAAGGTTAGCTCTTTGCCAGTGCTTGGCTGCGGTTGCTCGTTGCCGGAAGCGTGTCTTGTGTTGTAGGGATTGAGTAGTAGTAGTAGTTAGTGGTGAGGGTAGCGGAAAGCCGGAACGTGTTGGCCACTCCTTTGGTGGGGGCGAGTTAGTTCCGGGGAAGAGAAGGGGATGAAAGGAGAGATCAGAAAAAAGTTAAAAAAAGAAGGGAGGTCAAGAAAAAGAACGGATTGAAAAGAAAAGAGAGGAAAAAATGGGATGAAAAGGGATCAGAAAGAAAAAGGAAGAAAGAATAAAAAAAAGGAACAATTGGTCAGCAGTTTTTTCACTCGATTGCTGATATGTTGCCAACGCCCCGTGTATGTCAGACACCGGGGTTAAAGGCGGTCAAATAAACTGGTGTCCTCCAAGAACTTGAGAAGTGCGGTGAATGTTCTCGAGACATCGCGTGCAGAACCTAGGGGAAAAGAATGTCCTGTGTTGTAGCACTTGCTACGCCTGCTTGCCGCAGGCCGTCGAGAAACGATTTTCTTTTGTCCGCTAGAGTAGGGCAGGTCCAGAGGAGATGGTCCTGGTCCTCGGGAACATCAGAGGATGGACAGTTCGGGTTTATTGTTGGGTCCATACGGTGAAGGGCTTTTGCAGTAAAGGCACAACCACTGCGAAGTCTGTTCAGTTGAGAAGCGGAGGCTCGGGACAGCTTTGGAGGGACGCGAGCGGGTGGCTTCCCGGTAGAGATGCGCGTGTCCGGATGTAGTCTCTCTATTTCTTTGTGAATAATAAGTCTGGCTTCGTACATTTTTGGTGTGACAAGTGTTGGTACATTAATGTGGTGAGCTACGTTAGCGAGACGATCGGCTGTCTCATTGCCCGAGATACCGACGTGTGATGGCAGCCATTGGTATGCTATTTGCCATCCTTTAGACTCTAAGTTTCTTGTCATGTGTCCAATGTATCTGGCATATTGTGGGGCGTCTTCAAGACTACCGAGAAGTTGTAAAGCTATTCTGGAATCTGTGAGGAACACTGCCTTTCCACTGTGAGGGATACTGTCGAGGATGTCAAGGCCTAGCCAAAGCGCGGCGAGTTCGGCAGTGGTAGATGTAGTGTGAAAGCTCAGTTTTCTTGATTTGGCCATTTTTAGTTCCGGTATAAAAACTGCTGCAGTGGATGATTTGCGGCTATGAAGGACCGAGCCGTCGGTATATACACACATCCATCCTAGAAAATCTACCTCAATTCGGTATTCTGCGAGGGTCCGAGGGACAACTTGGGCTGTGAAGCGTTTGCTTCTGAGTTCCGGAATAGATTCACTGATGTTCAGTGGCGAGGCGTACGGTAGTGGTGCCGGGTAGATAGTATCTATGGTCCCCACAATTTCTTCGAAGTCTCTAGCGAGAGATCCAAGGCGAGATTGAGGACAACTTCGAATATGGTTTAAGAGGGCCTTGTTGACCGGCAGGAAGTTTGCCTTGCGATATGGCGAAGTGTCAGCTCTCTGCCGTGGTTTTCGACAAGGTTGATCCTCGCTTCAACCAGCGTTGGAATGTTCGGGGAGTATCTCGGTAAACCCAGACAGAAGCGAACTGCAATCCTTTGCAGGGTCTCAATGGCTGCAGACTGCGCATTGCTGACGTGAATCAGCGGCAAGGCGTATAATAATCTCGAGAGAATGAGGCCTCTGTATAGCTGTAGCATCATGACCTGAGACGTTCCCCACCTGCTGCCCATGATCATTCGAATGGCGTTGAGATGGCGGCGACATCTGATCAGAGTTGTCTTGACTGCAGGCTTCCAGGAGATGCGGTCATCCAGAAGAAACCCCAGGTAGGAGTACGTCCGGATACGTGCTACGTCTGTTCCGTTAATTGTGTAGATTCTGTTGATCGATTCTCTAGCCGTTGGATGATATTGAAGGGGAGCTGTTTTGGAGGCGGAGAGCGTAAGACCTAGTCTAGAGATTTCATCTACAACTATAGTCTATCCGTCCTGAAGTGTATCTTGCTATATATCTTAGTCGGGGCGGTAGTCCAGAGGGCCACGTCGTCTGCGTATATTGCGATGTTAATGACTGGTCCCGAGGACTTCATACGCCGAAGAGCCTCTGGCAGGGCCGCCATAGCAGCGTTAAATAAGAGAGGGCTTATAACACTGCCCTGGGGAACGCCTTAGGTTACTGTACGTTGAGAACTTCGAATTCCACCTAGGCGTACGTGCATAGACCTTCCTGTAAGAAAGGCGCGTACGAATGCCAGAGCTCGGCCTGCAACGCCGAGCCTTATAAGCTGAGCAATAATGGTTTCGTGTGGAATTGCATCGAATGCTTTCTTAATATCGAGACATATTGCTGTTGTTGCTTGCCTTATTGCCTTTGATTGTTCCATGTCGGATACGGGGCTGCCGATCGCGTCTGCCGTTCAACGTTGTTTGCGGAAGCCAGACAGCTGATTAGGCAGGGCGCCCGATGTCTCGAGCTGCCAGTCAAGGCGCCGTAGGACCATTCGCTCCATCACCTTCCCTAGACAACATATAAGAGATATCGGTCTGTAGGAGCTGGTGGCACCAATCGGTTTTCCTGGTTTATGGATGGGAACAACCTCAGATCTGAGCCAGGCAGGAGGAATATCAGACGAGCGCCAAATATGATTTAAGTATTCCAGGAGGCCAGGAAGAGTCGTATCATCAAGGTTACGAAGCGCTTGAAAAGTTATCCCATCTGGGCCTGGTGCGGTGCGTTTCCGAGAAGAACGCTGAAGAGCATGCTGTAGTTCACTCAGCGTGAAATCGGAGTTGCTGGCAACCTGCGCTGGCGTGCTGGTAGCAGTAGCTGCGACAAATCCCGGTGGCGGAGCGGGAGCAGAGGTGAATTCATCAGCAAGGAGTTCCGCGGCTTAAGGCAACGTGATGTTCTGCGCGATAACAAGGCCAAGGACCGGTGAGCGGGGAACAGCATGACCCGCCAGGATGTGGGCCATTCGCCATGCTTGCCTTCCGCCTCCGGGAGAGTGAAGGGTCTCACATCGCTGTCGCCATTGTTTCCGTTGTAAGCGCTTGGTTAGCCTACGAAATGCCGCATCAACCCTTCGATACCGTTGTATATCCTCTTGTCTTGATGTTTTCAAGGCACGTCGTTGTGCTTTGCGGCGCAAGGCACGTAGCCTTAAGTATTTTAGGTCTGGCTTGGGTCTATATATAGGAACCGTAACTCTCCGTGTCGCTTTGTAGAGCACCTGAGAGATGGCGGTCGTGTGTTCAGTGGTGCCAGTAGATATTATATCTTCGAAGTACACTCGGAAGGCATCCCAGTTTGTCACAGAGCAAGTCTTGTGGGTGACAGGTCTTTTCTCTGGGGAAGTAATTATAATAGGGAGATGGTCGCTGCTCCAGCTGTCGGGTTCGGCGAGCCAGAGCGACCGCACTGCAGCGATGGCGAAACTCAGGTCGAACACACTGTGCTGTACGCCAGGTCTCACAAAGGTTGCAGTGCCGTCACTCAGACACCGGAGGCCAATAGCTGTTGTGATATCCTCTAGAGACCGGCCACGAGTGGACGTTTGCTTGTTCCCCCAGGCCTCGTTGTGGGCGTTAAAGTCCCCAAGGATCAGCGTGGCTGGCTTACATCATATTCTGTTTTCTTGGTATCTTCTTGGTTTGGGGTGGTCGAATAAACTCAATATATAGTTCATCAGATTTTAACGCAATAGCGTTAAGGAGCTTGAGTCGCAGAAAAGTCAGCCTCGGTGGCGTGGCAGAAAAGGAGGCGTCGGTGGCATGACGAGAAAGTCCTGATTGATCGACGATCATGACGTCACAACCACATAACCTTGCGTGGGAATTCCAAACAACCCACAACGCTCACGTGAAACGTGACGTCACGCGTGGAATTGAAGTGATAAAGCAATATTACATGTAATGCGAATTAAATGTCACTGCATGTCTCAAATGATTTCACTTTGAAAAGTAATTCATTTGACTTAAAAAAAATACATTAAAAAATTTTCAGCGGGACCAAACCCACGACACCTTGGTTGCAAGTTAAACACGCTACTGACTAGGTCAGGTACGCCACGCTTCCTGCTTACTGACAGGAAGAACATGAGAAGCGAATGAGATGGCGATACGAACAAGGCAAGAAGGGGTAGTGCAACGATTTTAGTGTTGAAAGAATTGGAAATTTGTCTTTTTTATATTCTTTATTTTAGCACAAGTGACCAAAAACGCGTCACCTTGCCCCGAAAAACTGCCATTCCGGTACGTAATCGTAAAGAACAAAACGAAATATTCACCGCTTTGCAGCCGAGTGTGGTGGTTAAAGGAGCTGTGCAACTTTTTTAACGTTGAAAGAATTGGCAATTTCTACTTTTGACATTGTTTCAGTGGCGTAGGCAGAGGGGGGGTTTGGGGGTCGAACCCCCCCCCCCCCCCGAAATGCCAAACCTACAAACCCCCCGGGCACACGCAGTCGGTTTTGCGCGGGGCATGGAGCAAAGAGGAAGCGCGGATTATCTCAAACTTACATGTTTTCGGGAAGAGTGTTTGTGGGGTAGAAAATGCTCAAATAAATAACACAGGCAATATTCCTTCATTCATATATATTTAATGGGATACGGAACTTGATCTCAGATATATAGAGAACGGATATTTCGAAACACTTGTGGGGTGAAGGATGACAATTTCAAGGCCAAGTATAACAAACTATCCTCACTAAAATACACAGTTCAATGAAACCAAAGCGAACATAATAAAACGAACACATGGTGATAATATAAAACAATATCAGGAATGTAAGTAATATTAAATGAATTGTAAAAACAACTGCACTGTAAGCAAAGGGGTAACGCTGCGTTCACGCACACCATGAGTACTGATCAGAATTACGTGCTTTCGACTAAAATTATTAATAAAGGGTTTATTTACGTCGTATGTTGATGGTGGCGATCAAGGAGAAAAGCTGTATGGCACAGCTTGACAAGTCCTTGACAAATGAACGAAACAAAAAACCTTTACAAATTTTGATTACCACAATTTAACAAAGAGTGTTTCGAACATAATATATTTTATCATCGGCTATAACAGGAAAGTGACCTATTTGCAAACAGAAGTTATGAGACCCCAAAAGTTTAGTTCATACTCAGATTCATTTGTGGAGAAAATTAGTCGAATTTCTCTGAGACAATGTACTGAATTCCAATCTTTTACCTTCAAGTAGGTTACGTATTTTTGGGATAGTATGTTTAAGCATTTGTGTGCTATAGTTCGTTCTTTCAGTGACCACCTCCCAACTTCCCGCACGACGGGACACGCGTGAATATTTTGAGAGAGCTGTCCAAGGTTTATCAAAATGTTTGAACCCCTAATTTGTTCTAGTTTTAGATTAGTCACACGTCTGTAGCTAAGTAGAGCATGTATATTGATAACGCGAAATTTCTTAAATAAACTAGCTGTGTGGAAGTCAAATGGAACGTCTTCTGTAGCCCGGCGCCTTTTTTTGCAACAAGTGTATTTTTTTAGATTCGTTGAATTTGTTGTACTTCAGACTAAATAACAATAGTTTATGTGGGAGTAAAAGAACGAATTGTATATTAATAATTTCACCTTTGCTGGTAACATGTACCGGTGGCGGTTTATCACACCTACTATTTATGACAGCTTAAAAACTAAAGTAGTTGACATGACTGTCCCATGACATATTCTCAGTAAAAATGGCACTTAAGAGCTTGAAAGAGTTTACAATCTCTATTTTAGACAAGTTCAAAACGATATCGTTTGTAATTGTGACTAGCTTATGTTTTGGGTGAAAAAGCACTGCTTTTGTTTTTTCTACGTTGATTTGTAGCGAAATAATTCGACTCCAAGTTGCTAATACAGATAACGCCTGATTTGCCATGTCAAATAGCACATCGACATTTTCAGCTGAAAAAAAAGCTAACTAGTGTCGTCGCATTGGCTGATAAATGTCGCACCAGAGTTAATATTCACAATATCATTAACGTAATTATTGAAAAGAAAACGACCTAATATACATCACTTTTGGAACACCAGTAAGAATACGCTTCGAACTTGACGAATATCCATCAATATAAACTAATTGCATTCGATGCTGTAAGTAAGACTTCATTCACTGCAAAGCATGCCCTCGAATCCCATATGTATCCGATTTCGCTAGTAAAATTGCATGATTGAGGCATTCAAAAGCCTTTGTGAAGTCTATGAATGCTCCAAGAACAATTTTTTTATTCAAAATTTTTAAGATGAATTTTTTCTGGACGAGTAGGGCAGCCTCGGTAGATTTGTGCTTTATAAAACCAAACTCATATCAAGTTATGCTTAGTTGAAAAATGAGTTATACGTGTATGAAGTACCTTATCGAGTGCTTTAGAAAATACTGGCAATATAGAAATCGGTCTGTAATTACCCATAACATTTACACTCCCCTTTTGTGTAGTACTGACACTTTTGCTATTTGCATTCGTTTAGGAAAAACACCAGTCATCAAAGAAAGATTCAACATATGCGTTAGCACTGACGCTAATAAATGAACAACATAATTAACAGGCCTTATTTGTAAACCATCCACGTCACAAGCTCCACTTTTCTTAAGTTGTAAAATCACATTAATGACCTCAGGTTCTACAACCGGATCTAAAAAATATCGAGCTGCTGTTTCTATCATCAAAAACGCAATACTTTACAGTAACAATCCCGCTTCCAATATTCACAAAATGCAGGTCAAAAACCTTCGCCAAAGAACATTCGGTTAGTTCAACAGCATTGCGCACTATTTTATTTAATTGAAATGGATGAACGGTTTCGATTTAAAAGAAAATTTTAATCGATTTACAAAGAGAGAAAGAGCGTTTTTTAGAAAGCCGTAAATTACCACGAATAAAAAAGTAATTGTGACTATTTATTTCAGAAAGTAATTTACAAACTCTCTTGATCATTCCATTTATGTCAAGCGCCTAAATATTAAGATGCAGCCGCCTGTGTTCACGGCAACGAATATCCAGGACGTCCTCCGCTTGAACTTCCATGTCGCGGTGAACATTCAAAAGTGCTAAAGCGAGCAGTCACTCATTCGAAGTGGACGCTCTCAGGTATGTTTTCAACCGTCGTAGTGAAGAAAACGAGCTCTCGGCTTCCGCCATTGTTAGGGGCAGAGTCGCTAGGATCTTGAGGAGACGATGAACGTTTGGGAATAGGGCCTCCGGACAGAGGGCGACCGCCTGTAGCGCACACGTGACGGGCGTTTCACGTTTCTCCCTCTTGCATTTGGCAGCTCATATGAGCAGCTCACATTGGAGTTCAGAAAATGAAACCAGGCCTGAATGGAGCTCCAAAACCTCTTCAGCGCCGAAACCTGCCCCGCTTTCCAAGATCTTTGCAGGCAGAAGAGACGAAAGTAATTGCAACGTACGCCGCGGTGCTTTTAAAATATCCCATCTAACTTTGTGATCAGGTAATCCACGAAAGAAAGGAATACGGAACGCTTAAAATGCTCTTACGTGTTTCCAGCGGGAATGTTAAAGCGGTGACGTTGCCGGCTTGTTACTCGCGGCATCTAAATTTCGACTTCAGCTGTCTCGGCCATTTTAATGGCGGCTTGGAATATTGCCAAGTGTTTGTGCATAAACGCTTGCTCTAATTTTGCAATTCTTTTTTGTGTGTTTAATTTGCTGTTTAATTTTTTTATGACAGTATAGCTATCTTTTTCTTTTGTCTGGCCGGCACGCGTTGGTAATGCAGTGGTACCTCAAAAAGCGGAGGGAGTTATGTGCTGTAAGGAAACAGTTGGTGGGCCGCAACTACGGTTGAACAGTGAACCACCATTCCCGTATTCCTGTAAATAAAGCCTGCTCCGTTTTGAAAAATGACAATGCAGCTTTACCCGTTTTACCTTAACAGCGCCTCCCTAATCTTTGCGCGAGCATCCGTACCGCCGAGTTCACCCTGATTCGTCATTTGGAGGGGAGGGGGGGGGGGTAATAATGCCGGTGAACCCCTCCCGAAATAAAATCCTGGCTACGCCACTGCATTGTTTATTATATCACGAAGGACAGAAAACACACCTCCTTGCTTCAAAATGTTGCGATTCGGCCGCGTTGTCGCGAGGCAAAAATTAGAATATTCCCCGTCCTGCAGCCACGAGCGGCGGTCATGAGAACCACGCGGCATGACGTCAATGGGGGTCTTGTAGCAAGATAGCAAGTTCTGCGAATATCCGCTCGATAAAAGGTAACTTTTCTATAAATCTTGTAGTTCCAACATAAATATAAATGCCTAAAAAACGTGGTATAATCGACTAAACTTTTATTATACAGACTTTTAGTGGCGCCATCTATCCTAGGTCAACAAAACCGTCAGCTCTATCTGCCAACGCGAACAGCCGCCAGAAGCCGCGGGGGAGGGGTGCAGAGCCGGACGGGGATGGCCGGACCCGGATGAGACTTTCCTACTTTTACCATATTGTTCACGCTGCGCCAGCACGTGGTCATGCGGTCGCGAGCGAATGAGTTCTCGCTGCTCATAGATGGCTCTAAAGAAGAGCTTCACCGGAACCCCGCGCGACCCCCATTGACGTCACAGCGCACGTGACCCGGAAGATGGTGAAGGAGTTGAGAGGTGCCAAAAACCTCAATCTTTGTCCATTTTTAACAGAAAAACTAGGACATGCAGGCAAAAGCGGTCTTTTGTTTTTTACCTTAGAAAGGTCGAGACACCAACTCCCAAATTATTTAAGCAAATCACTGAAATTGTTGCACAGCTACTTTAACGAAAATGGTGTGTGACGTACTCTGGGGGCTACGCGGAATTGAACAAAACCTGTTCCCCTCCGCTGCTACACTCGTCGTCACCCCCGTGGCGAACCGTCTTTTGTGTCGATCGATCGCCGCGACCTTCGACGATGCTAATCCTTTAAAATTCAGTAATCGCAGAGGAAGCGGCTGGGGTCTCTAAAGAGATAACCCATAAAGAAACCCGGTGATTTCCCAGAGTACGTCACTCGAAACGCGACGTGGAGAGTTGAGAGGCACTTTGACCTTTCGATTTGTTTCATTTTTTTACATAAAAACTAGCGCTCGCAAGGAAAAATGATTTTCTTTTCTTCGTTCCATGGGTGACGCACTTTAATTTCCGATGTTAATTGGCCAAAATTGAAAATCTTTGCACCGCTTCTTTAAAGGCTAAACTTCAGCGTCCTCCAAATTTTCTGTTGTGCTGTCCGTTTTTTTTTTCAATCTTCTTAGCGTTATGATATTAAGTTATGACGACTTTCTACGCTCTGCAATAGAGCAACACCGTTGTACACACTTTGTAGGTTCTAGAGAATATCTCTTTAGAACCGACGTCATGCGGCAAAGCCCTTGTAACGAAGATAAGCTAGCTCAATTTGAGTGAAGATTTGCTGTCGCTTTTTTAACTTTAGATCATATGCTATTCAATATTCTGCCATCGCAAGTTAGGTCAAGTTACTTCAAAAAGTTAAGGAGAGTTTAAAATGAATAATATGCGTTTTTTTATTATTGACGCGCAATTTTGCTACTTTTAGGAAAATCTCCTACGTTTCTGCAATAATAAAAAAACTAAAATAACGCCTAAGCAAACATATTTTCAATATTTTTAAGTTGCATTTAATTGCGCATATTATGATATATTTTGCGACGTTTTTTATAAAGTCGCTTGTTGGTACAATATTTATGAATATGTCTCTAAAACATGTATTCTTTATGTGTTTCGTAAGTTCATTTTTTGCATAAAAACATAGAATATTAATTTTTAATAATTTGTGTCCTTATTGTAAATTATTTATAAAATAAATAAAAAAGTTTACCTACGTGCCTGCTTTGGTGTGACACTTTAGGCTGTGCTAATTACCATACGGCAATCTCGGCAATGTCCATGTCCCGGGCTTCTAATTTTATATCTCCGTAAAAATTAAGCTTCGGCGTTCACATATAGCTTAATGTTCCTGCCAAGAACATGGCTTTTGCATATATTTCTTGCAGAAATATCACTAATATAACCCGGACAGTCATTGTACTATCTGGCGTGGAAACACCAGCATATCAAAAATAAAAATGATATTAAATCCGTCTTTTTTGTTAAAACAATTAAAATAAATAGTGAAAAATGTTTTTTTTTGTTTTTTTTTGCAGTGGAGAGTTCTATGACTATTTGCTGTTCGTGTGGTTATATTATTGAAGGTTTGCAGATACCTTCTTGTGTTCGTGGCAATTTTTAAAGTGATTATACTTTTTTTAAATTCATATGTTGCCATATTTGGGGCACACGGTCTTCAGAAAACCTTAGTAAGCAGATTCGTAGACTCTTTCATAAGGTTAGTGCCGGACACTTAGCTGCTGCCAGGCATAAAAAAAAATAAAAAAAGGCGGACAGAAAAGGAACACTTTGACGCTTATGCGAAGGGAGTGGCGAATGTCTGCAATGCATTATGTTCGTCGCGAAATAGGTTTCGAGGGAAAAAGTGGTGCAGAGATAGGCCGCTTCTGTAGCATGCCGCTAAGTGCAAAAATATATATAATCTTTATTTGCAAGGCATTTTAGTAAAAAGGAACATATTACTCGTCAATTAGAAGAAAATGGAGAGCGAGCTTTGGCTATGCTTTTTATTACGCATGTCAACGCTTATTAACAAGAACTGATACCTGCTTCATCGTTTATGAGTGGGAAGGGCTTCCATCGAGCACTGTTGTGAACAAGATATTTGGGTTGCACGCCACCTCGCGGGCGCTCTTCTGTGACGTAGCGGTTGAATTTTAAGCAGACGATGCGCTAAGTAATCATACAGAGTACTTCTGTTAGTTCGCATCTAATCCGACTAATACTTGCTAACTTACAAACAAAAAACAGACAAAGAAAAAGATATAACGTTTAACAAACAATGAAAAAGACATGACATTTATGTGAGTTTTTTTTTTATAAATAATTAAAACACCTTCATGCCGCTTTTCATAAATGAAATCTTCGTAATTATCAAGAACAAGCAAGGAGTTTGATATGAGAGCTTGTGCAGAGTGTGTCGCGGCGACTCTGATTGTTGCTCTGTTAGATATGTGGAGACTTCTCTATAAAAATTTGCTTTGCAGTCATCAGAGCATAGGACGTGGTTTCATCTTAGACGTGCTCAAGCGCACTTTTACATGATGCCGCACACTTGGTTTGGCAGTGGGAGCTTGTCAATACTGGCGCTTCCGTCCGAGTGTGATACTACAAGTTTGCTGGCTAGAATTCGCACAGTACCGTGGGCATCAAGTCTAAGTGACTGCTTTGCTTCTGGAGTGGCCCGTATGTTTTCCCACATCGAACGTGGCAAGGGAGCTTAGCACATCGCGACTTGTGCTCGAAAGAAGAGTCAAAATTCCTTGGAACTTTATAAATTGTAGGGAGTCGCCGCACACTAAGACAAAATTTGTTTTTAATTTATTCAAATTTGCGAAGGGGTGATTACAAATATTAAAGATCTTGTTAAGAAGCACCCTACAAAATTTTTGCAATTCTTGAGGCCGCGGAAAAAAAAAACACGCAGAAATATTAGTAATTGCTAGCCTGTGTTACCTCGTTTTTAATTCTGAGGTGTAAGCAACTTCTAGATCTTACAGGTCTCCAGCGCAGAGGAGGTGTTGCACTCCTCCCGCCAACCATTCGATTAAGCAGACATTTGGTTCATATGACTCCGTGAGCCAGCCACAGCTTCTTCCTGCCAGTTGTATTGGAAAAAAATCCGTTCGCCGGTTTTCAAATGAGATGCAAAAAGAATCGACTTGGAACTAGAACGAATCAAGCACCCAGAGAACGTAGTAAAACAAGCATGTTACATAAAGTGGCTTACATTGAAGTGTTTACTAAATTCACGAGAGGTCCTGGAGCTAGGCCTGAAGATTTTCAACTCGATTATCATTCCTTCTACAGTTTGATTCCTTTTAATCTCATTCGTTGAATAATAATAAAAAATTGCACTCTGCCCCCCACGGTAAGTGCTGAACTGGGATAGAGAAAGTACACCACCATCCTAGCACTTCGAAACTTCAGCATCGTAACTGATTTCGAAAAGCGACTACGCGTGCCCTGTCTTCACGCTATGGTAAAACATCACGCAAGAAATATACCTCCACCAAATGAGCTAAACGCGCGAACCAACGTTTTCCGCGTTACTGAAACAACGGATGAAGCGAAATGACGAACCGTTGTCTGAGGAATCTTCTTGTTAAATCCTACCCGCTACGTCACAAACGATTATGATGATAGCTATAGAAGTGTCCCATGTTGTTCGCACACGGCGCTCAATCACTCAGTGGCTCTCCAGAGGTGACTTGCGCTGTGCCTCGCGTTTAATTGCATCCGGCGCTTCCGTGTTCGATGCAAGCAACATGTCCGTACAACGGCTCTGTTTTCGGTAGCGGCCGTGAATACAGAGCCATGGAGGTCTATCTGGAAGCTTTGATCAACGCTATTAATAAAAAAAGTACCCATTTTTTTAATATTTGGAGAAAACGTCCATAAGAGAACTTGGCCTGGCAGCAAATTCTTAGCTTTGGCTTCATGGATTCCTACTGTACCGCGGAAGCTCGAGCGGCTTCACTGCAATGTAGCGATTAAGCGTTTATTTTACTGTTCCAAAAGAGCCAGGCCGATATCGCGAATGTGTGTCTTATGGCGAAAGTGGCACGCGTGCAGCTGTGTCACAAGGAAAATGTGAAAGCAGCGAAACTCCAACCTGAACTACGGAGGGAAGGACGGAATCGACGGCGGCTCCCGAAAGGTTCAGGGAAGCGACTAACAGGTAAGGATTTGCCGATCGCCCGCAGTGTGGAGGTCGGGGGTCGCTTGTTGCGTGTCGCTAACCGGTCGCACGACTGCTGTGAGAACCAGGTGTTAACGCACCTTAAATACAGGCAAGACGCGAAGAATCCCGGGCATTTCATGATCGCTTCATTCAATGAGATTGTATCGTTCACCGTTAAGTACAAATCACGAAGCACTAGGCGTGAAGATAATGACACAATGCCTGCGTTCTTTAAGCTGTCATTCGCAAACTAAACATAGTATAAAAATAATTTAATATTTTTTTTATATTTACGCAACGTTTTTGTTCAAGTTCTGGATTGCAATAAGGTTTAAATATTTGTCTGCTCTACTGTATTCGAATTATAATTGAGCACATTTGTGGGTATTTCACTTCAGTGTAGTAAAAAGGTAACGTTAATCATTAGCGTTTGTTTTTCTATTCCGGGGCATTTATTGGCATAATGATTAACTTACGTATACTGCCGCGACAAAGCATGACAATAGCACACAGTTGATACACTTGACCTTATGTTTGAATGAAAACAAACAAACAAACGACCTCATGCAAAAATAACTCTGAGAGACACCTCCCAAGTGGACCTCGAGCGCCAGCCATCGTTTTGCCAAAAAAGAAATTACTAAATTTTGAAAGTATATTTTAAATTACGTCGGACACTACTCCTTTGTTGTACTTCAGCGTAAAGTCCATATACTTACATTGGTTGGCTAGTAGTAGTTGACATTGAAGTAAAGTTGTAGATTGCTTCCTTCCTTGCAGCGTCAGCTTGAATTTGCAGCAATGTAGCGCATATCAGCTGTAGATCCTCATTCATATACTTGTGATATACTTGTTTAAACGTCTCCATATACTGAAATATACGAAGTACGACTTTCTCAACAAATGGTATTAAGTATTCCAGCAAATCTAGACATATTTTTTGGCGCACAGCAAAAAATAAAACGTTACGTACCTTCCACGCATCGTTACTCGATGAAGGCGTGCAGTTGCTAGATGCAGTCGCTGGTGAAACGAGTACTAAAATTAAAAGCCTGGCAGAAGCAGAAAACCAAGCGGGCTGCATTGTGATTTCTAAAGCACTTATGTTCTGTGAAACTTTGGAGGAGAGTGCTTTTGAACACTTATTGTACTAGCCGACTGATGTGACACAATGGGGAAGTTCGCGTTTTGTCTGCATCAAGAGTATCAAGCAGATTTACTTCTACACAATATGTCGAGGGATGTTTTTCATTTTTTTTGCTCTCCCCTGGTGCTGTAGAGGCAACAACAGCTGCGTACCACGAAGCAAAAATTAAGCGCCGACTTTGCGTACAATAAAAGAGAAGAATAAAACCCGCTGAGATGATACAAAAATTTGTCGAGGTTAGATTTCGTACATTAAAACCTACGTATTACAAACGAGGATATTATTTCGATTTGCCGTATAAAGAAATGATAGGGCATTGTAGTTAGACCTGTTGTAGAAAAAGTTTTCTCCATCCCTTTAATGCCGCGCGCCCACTAATTTGCTTTGGCGATACTTGCGATTGCCCCCAGGCTATACTATATTGACATTTAGTGCATGTTCGCTCAAAAAGGATACCTTATACACTATGTATGAAAGACATAGGCGCATCTTGTCGTTCCAAAACTGGTACCCGTTTCACCCCATGTCCGAGGTAAACCGTGCATAAAATTTTATGTTAGATAGCATAGATCTAACATAGAAAGGATTCTATGTTAGATACCTACAAAGATTTCACTTTCAAAGCAAAGACTACCGGCCACACAGTCACGTTTCGGTAAATGACAAATCAAGTATAAAAAATAAAGTAAAAATAAGTTTGATTTTATTTTATGTATGTAAAACTTAAAATAGGAATACAAAAATGTGTAGATCCTCGCCCCTGTCACGTATACAATCTTTATATAATCACCTTAATGATAAAAATATTGATATATTCAGTGATATATCTGTTTACCGCAAGCAATCCGAAGTGCTTGCAACACACGTTTGACCTGTGCTTTACTTTGCTTTTAATGTGTTACTTTGTTTCTGTTCGATTTTGGCATTGACTTGTACGTCTAAGTAAAGACCTCCGGGTTTTTTTTTGGGCACATAAAAATAAAGATAATTATTAGTATTATTTTTTCTTGAATCACTAGTCTCTAATGTGAGACCTCTTTGTACGCTGTATGTAAAATGCTGTATATAGTTTCTCCTCACTTTTACTATCTGACCGATTGCTCTAGTTGTCAGTGACCTCATCTGAGTAAATATATATGAAAGATGTGTGTTAGTTTCCTCAAACTGGAACTAAGAGTCACTTCTCGTATAGGGCACTGCTAAGGGTAGGCTTCGAAAAAGGACCTATATTTTGGGGAGTTGTGTCTTTTTTCTCAATCAAATAATGTAACATGTTTTCAATAGAAATAAATGCCGAAATTAAGTATGACAGGGTACTCAAATATAAAAACAAAACATCGAAGGTGGTGTTTTGTTTTTATTCGCGTTGGAACTGTTCGTTTTTTATTTTTTTACATGTTTGCCTAAATATATCATGGCCATCGTATCACTCAGATACCTAATATATATTTTAAATTATAGCCATTTATAAGCACAATAACATCTGAAAAGTATATGATGGGGATTAAATTATTTCATAAGATACAGGCCTCCAAATTTTGCCGTTTGTCGTTCGAGCAGGCATGTTTGGCAATTTGTAGAAAAATAAATATAATTTAAATAAACCTTACTACTCTATATTACAAGCAAGCTGTACCCATAGTTTGTTTCTAAAAAAAGTATTAAAATTCTCCTAGTTTTATCGTTTTAGTTATTCACTTTCAAACATGCCTCCTCCATCAGTGCGCGTTAATGCAACTGTCCACCTCTTCATGCCTTACGATTGTTCCTGTCCCCAAATTTTTTTCTGGTCAAAACTAAGTGTGGATTCGCTTATACCGGAAACTCGACAATGGCAAATAAAAACATCAGTTGATTTAAAAATGTCGACCAGCCACCCTTTGGTCGATCTTATCTGAAGTCATGCAGTTATAACTAGAGCTAAATGAAGTTTTCTTTATTGTTTTCTTCAGTTTTTAGTACTGAGCGCCTTCCACGACACGAGCGCTGCTGCACACCGTGATTGTGGCGCTGTCCGTGTTCTCGCCGCGCAACTCGGTTTTTGTCCGGAGGTTGCCTATACCTCCTGCGTAAAAAGCGAATTGTACACATCAGTGACACTGTTAGCGCGAACACGACATCGGCGTATTTTCGCATGTTACTTCTAAATAGTATTAGCGAGCACGAAATTTTATCGCTTACATTATAGAACAAAATGAGCTCTTTCCGTAGCAATAATAACTTCGATGACATCCCTTGGTTTCAAAGAGAAAAACTGGGAAAACCGGCGATCGCTTGTTCGCGCTAACAGTGTCGCGCTCTGTACTTATATGCTAACATTGACCATTTATGACATTGCTCTTCCAATGTTGGCAGAGCAATGGTAGGGACATACTGATAATTCTCTTTATGGAATATTTTATGGATTATTTTATGGTTTATTTTATGGATTATGGATTATTATAACATTGAATTATTTTCCTACACTGAAACTGGAAGTTGGTACTTTCTCTTTCTGTTTGTGTCGATTTCGGCACACTTTGTTTATTAATAAGATATGAGATTTTTAGTTTCTTCTGGACTTTGCCTTGCTTTTCCTTTTGTGAGTATTGGGTGATTTCTTAGCTATAGAACACTCTTTTATAAAATGGTGCTCCAACTGTGAATATGCAGCAGCATGATTAAACGGTGACAGTCCGACTACTAAGCAATTGAAATTCGGTAAATTGTAACATGGAGATAAATACAAGAATATTTTATTTACCAAGTAATATGTAGTACGACACAAAAAAAAATTAAACAACAAACAGATAAGTACAAACGACAAGTGACCTTGAACTTCATTAGTTGCCTATACTCCATGTCACCAGTTGTGTGTAGTACAGGCGAAGGCAGCGCCAAGCGAGGGGAGAAAGGGCAGGCATTAGGAAGGCTGGGGCAGACAAAAGAAACATCCTCTCCTTTCTAAACTTCCTAGTGCTCTCCTCTTCTTCCCTCGCCCTTCATTGTCCTCCTCACCCGTTCGCCTTCATAGAGCTCACCCTTTCTCTCTTCGACTGGTGTTTCCTTCGCCTGCTCTGCACACAGCTAGTGACTCGGAATATGTAAGGCAGTATATATAATCCTTATTAACAAACATGTATTTTTGCAGGTTTTCTGTTTACAAAACTGGCAGTCTGATTAGGTGAAATACTACAGGGAGCGCAAGTTTGTCTGCTTCTCTTACATGGGTTGCGATGACGCCAGAGCGCCGAGCTTTGATTGGCTCTGATTGAAGGAGAGTAGGCAGATCTCATGGCAGCTTGCTTTGAGGACTGCTCACAGTACCGATCACACAGCCTGCATTTGTTTTCAGTCACTACATCGGCTGTCATCTGTCTTTAGCTGATTATCTATGAACAACTCATTAAACGCGAAGTATCTTGCACGAAACTCGTGCAACCAAACGTTTTAACATAGCGATGAACTATGATGTTTACTTCTTATTTGAGGGAGCGACCTGCCACGGCATGCTGCTCTCGGGGCGTTGCAGCCACTGCCGTGGAAGGTCCGTCTTGGACAGTTTATTCAGAGCCGCGTAAAGTGCGGTAGCCACCATGTGGCTGCACTTTG
The DNA here is from genome assembly GCA_037355805.1 of Ixodes ricinus. Lineage (NCBI taxonomy): Eukaryota > Metazoa > Arthropoda > Arachnida > Ixodida > Ixodidae > Ixodes > Ixodes ricinus. The sequence goes on along the minus strand of JAZHYW010040246.1, from coordinate 133,628 downwards.
CGGCCCCGCGAGTGCACTCACAGTGAACCTCTAAAATGTCACCTTTATCGCAGAGCTTCCTTTTTACCGCGTAGCTACAATTCTTAAACGACGCCTGTACTTTCGCTACTAGAGTGAAATCCTTCAGCTCAAAACAAAGCAAGTTTCCTTCAAGGTATTTACTTTCGCCTTTTTCGAAGGCCAAGTTCTCGTCTGTGAAAAGCTGTGAATCTCCGACCGACGCAGGAAAGGTAAAGCAGCCATCACTTTGACTAGCAGACGTAAAGCAGACGAAGTTAAGTGCGCCAACCGCGCCGACCCGCCGACGCCTTTAAAGAGAGAGGAGTCTCGCCGCACAACGAAAGGAGGGAAGTTTCGGACACTAACCACCCTCGCTCTCGGCTCTTAGCAAACAAACCTCGGCCACCTCGCCCGTGAGTCCTTTGGCATCGCTCTTTGATGCGCGTCTGCTAGTTGTTAGACAAAAACAACGTACGGCTCAGGCTATTTCGTCTGCCCCTCTCTGAAAGGCGAAGACGAGCCTCGCTCGTAAAACCCGCACTCCCGAAAGTCGCAGAAAAGGTAAGGGAGCTGTTGATTAGCAGACGACATTGCAAAGGAGCAGACGACGCTCAGATAGTAGCCGCGTTTGATTTACCTGCACATCTGCACCGTGCAGAAAAGTGTAGGGCCGTGTACTTCAGGTCGTCCAATTACACATACCGGAAGTAGACTGCCCTACACTTTTCTGCACTAGTGCAGGAGGTGTGCAACTCGAACGCAGCTAGTGTGTCGCGGCGACTCACTATCTTTCCAATCGAGCCAATCAGAACTAGGCGTTCTGACGTCACCGCAACCCCTGCGCAAGAAGCATACGAACTTGCCCTCCGCATTCAGTCACCATAAATTAAACCAAAATTGTGGCAGTGATTCCGTAAGGTAGCAAAAATCAACCCGATTCGCTGAAGGCGCTTGGTCTTCGTTGGTCGCCACATTTTTCTGCCCTATTTGCATTTCTTACGTGCAGGAAATGGCGTCGTTATGTTAACCGTGCGCAGATAAAACGCATGACAATGCGATTTTCTTAAACGACTCGGATTTAATTAAAAGTTCAGCAGGTCGAGGTTAATTATAATGAATTACCCTCTGTAAAGCCACTTCCGCAGCGCTCAATGCATCAAAAATATGATTTACTGCAGTGTCCAGAAGCAAACTGCAGAAAGGTGGTAAGCTGGGCAAGTTGGTACTGGTTGAACACGATGAAAAAAATGTGCCCAAAAAGATGAGCGCAGGAAAGGAACGGAACACAGAAGAAGCTTGTCTGTCTTCTGTGTTCTGTTCCACTCCCTGTCGTTGTCTTTTCTTTAAGCTTTTTTTTTTATCTAGGAGCAAGTTTGCATGAAACGTCATTTTTGAGAGAGATCCCATTTTTAAATTATAGCAAATGAAGTTATCTAGGCTGTATTTATTATTGATCCTTCCAGAGCATTACAGTTGAAGAATTTTAATTTTGTTTCTATCTTTTCTGGCTTTCTAACGATGAACGTGCCTGGTTACGTTAAAGGAAAAAATAAAATATGCAGTCACGTGCGTGCACCTATATCTTGTAAGCGCAGGTGGAAAATGAGAATGTCACAAGTTTATTGTTATCAAAGGGTTGTCATAAACAAACACTGTTTTCATGCGGAGTGTTTCCGTTCTATGAGCAACGAAACGAGAAGCGTCCCAGGTGCCGTAAATATGGTTGAAAAACAAGTGCGCCTTTATGTGAGACCTTTATTAAAGGAAGTTCCACGTAATGGACTATATGAATCGTACTGTATCTGTTCATGCCGATGGCAAGCAACCTAAGGATTAACCTTCAACGAATTTAGTAAAATGCAATTTGGGCTTTGCTCTAGATTCGTCATTCATACCGATCAATACAAGTGGCGTTTCTGAAAACATTTAGAGGTCATGGAATGTCTTCTACTATTACTGCGATGTAACAAACGCGCGTTACAACTGTGCGATAATACTCGCCAAATTTAAAACATACCTTGGAGTTTTTGAAATCACAGACAATTTATTGAGCTGCTTTGTTCTCTAGAATTTATTTTCAGAACTGAAAAACTCTTCCGATTACACATAAACTTTGTTAATAAAAACACACTGAAAAATATTGACAACTGGAACTTTATTTTAAGATGTTTTCTTCTTGCCTCAAGGTGAACCACAAATTGATTCCGGATATAAGTCACGATATGAGTTTCCGCAGTGCTTGACAAACTGGGCCAAACATATGTTTCAATATCAGAAGCAGCATCATCAGGATACGGAAGCATTGAGCAAGCTGTAAAAAAAGACATCGAGGTACACCGAAACCCGTCTTATGAGTTGTGAATGCGAAAGCTTGGAAGCCGCTCGTCCGCTCCCTTTTTTGTCTGCTGCGTACTTTTCGTCGCCGGTCAGCGCGTGTGCTCCCCTGGGCACGGTGACCTTGGACGCTCCGTGCCCAGGGAGCAACGGCACGCTGATGGACAGGCAGCGCCATGGGCTGAGCGGTCGTGGAAACTGACGAGCGCAGCGACCAATGGGAGCCCCGTCGACGCGCGCCAGCCAATGAAACCGAAGGAAACTATCTGCCGTTTTCGCGCTTCAAACTAATGACGTCAGCTCGCTCCATGAGACAGTTAATGCTTTCGCATTAATAACTTGATAGCTCAGAAATTTGCAGAGTTCACCTTGTTACATTATATTCATCGCAGTAAACATAGTTGACGTGATCATGGTCAAGTAAGACATGGAAATTATTGCTCTAGCTTTTAAATTCGCGATTTAATCTGCATGTACATTTGGCAACAATACGAAAGGGAACAGTTAATATTTATTTGTTCCAGTTTCCCGGCTCTCACAACCTTCGTTAAGCTTGAACTTCTTAAACATTATGTGGTTTAGGATCTAACCTTTCTGCTCTTGCCATCATCTGAACTATAACTTATTTTCCAAAATTTGTAGGTACGTCAAAATAGCGAGGAAGTCTGCTCCCTTTTATATTACTGCCTATAGTACATGCTAATGCTGCACTAGTAGTCATGTTATATAAGCATAAAATACACTATCCAAGTTTTATACCTTTCTTCTGACAAAGATGACACATTTCAGAAAAAGAAGAAGAAATGTTTGTGCGGGATGCTATATTGAGCACTGCGACCTCTCAATTATAGAAAAAAAGATATCGAATCTTACTTTGGTAATGAACTAGACTGAAAACACATCTTCAGCGATATCGACATATTAACAATATTTTCATTTCAATATTGCGCCGCAAAAAGTATTCATGAAGGGGTACACAAAAACAGATAATGTCAAACGTTTTGCCTCATATAGGCACTTGGCTTGGGATGATACTGAAGTCGGTTCCCTTATAAATCTGTGTCCATAGATAAGTCATAAGAACATTTGGAGTTTCCACGTGGAAGATTTTTTATCCCATAAATTAGAACTGGGCTAATTACTTCAGTATTCTATCAGAAGCGATAATAAACCAAAACACATTTTAGCGAGTGTATACCACCACATATTACGAGAATGCTCCTTGTTTTGGGTTCATGCCATAAAAGATATTACAGGTAGGCTTAGCAAGAAAGCTAACTTTGTATGACTGGCTTTCAATAATATCTATACGTCTCTTGTCAATTGGAAATTTCTTTCGTATCTGCCCCTGGTTCATAAATTATTGGACTTTCCACTGATAACAAATACCTACACAGAGTCAACCCGCAGCCTCTACACTTGGAGACGAATACGCCTATATATGAGGGCAAAATTCGAATGCAAGGCCACTCGTATTCATTTCCGATTTAAACTTAATTAATCATTTGCTTTGTACGTTGGCAGATTCGCCCTGTTGCTTCTAGGCCATTCCTTATTTTCTCACTGTCTGCCTTTACTTGCAGACTTTTGATGTTGTTCTTGGTCATACCCTAGAGCAGTATTCGGAGCGTCCAAATGTTCAAATGTTTTGGTGATATATTGTTTTAATTAACTTTTTAATCACGTTTTGGGACGAGGTCAGACGAAAAATGTGCAATGAACATATCAACGGAGGCTAATTCAAAGGCGCCAGCATACATCAACTCGCCAGCAGGTTTTCCGCGATTTGATCCGCCAATAGTGGCTGATTCCCGTCATCAAACCACCAGACTGCTACTCTTCTTTGGATAACCGTTCTAGGTGGGTAATTCAATATATGTGTTTGGTGACTCTTCGAATTTTAACAAACAACAACAGACGCGTGAGCTTTTTGATTCTGGCACCGTTCGCTGAGCCACCAGTACTATTTGGCTTTGCCTTCCGCATGTCATAAAAACTAACCAAAGCGCATTCTTCTGAGGGTGCTGCTAGGTAGTACCAAAAAACAGATAGGCACAAAGACATGCGTTTACACAGAAGCACAATATAAATTTTGCTTAGTAGGAGAGATAAACATGTTTTTGAACACCGAAGTATAACCAACTATTTTTGGAGGATCTCTAAAACCGTAAACGTTTTAACACATTTGGCAATGAACTTTGCGTGCCAAAAATCATAAAAAAAGAAATTCAAATTTGATACTTGCAATCAGTTTCGTCGTGGTGCTGCAAAATAGTGCAAGTGACACAGCCGCTGTACAGGACCGTTGCGTTATAAAGAGATTCACCAGCTGTAAGAAGAAGTCGGTTGTGAGTGGTGTTGAAGCTTTTAGGGTCTGATATTTCTAGACAGATGATCTCTAACCCAAAGTTAATTATCATCTACGAGAAACATAAAGACCTTTTGATAGTCTGTTTCACAGCATGTGTTCATCTTGTTTTTTTATCTATTTGCTAAAGGCGCACCCTTTTATTATAAGTATTTTGGCCCCTTTCAAGGTAGTCCTTGATCTTGAGGTTCTAAAAATATCAGTACAAAACGGATCACAATTTACTAGTATCAACAGGCAGCGCAAAGCCATAGTGTTACTACTTCTAATATATTAGTCCAAAAGAGGTTATATATGCTACATCCTTTTTCTCCTCAGAATATTTCCAATTAGAGCCTTGGCATCTCAGTATATGAATATTACTATAAATATGTTTATTACAACTTAACTAATTCTTATATTTATTTGTCTTTATTACGGCCCTGAAACAAAGGTGGCCCAATACAAGATTCTGGAAACAATAAGACAATCATATGGCTTGGTGTTGTCCTTCCTTAATCAGGTCTCAACATCGGATCCCCACTTCAATTATTAAAAGCGGTTCAGTTTCAGAAATATTCAACGCATTTGCATATTGGCCTATGTGTTTTTTTTCAGTTAATGCGTATGTGATACAAATCGCTGAATTGGCATGCAATGAGTTTTCTAAGGCACTCAGTTCAGGTAATACTAACAGCGACTGATGGGCATATTTTATTTAATATTTATCAGATAATATAAAATAATTCTGAACATTGATATTATTGTTCCTACAATATTCAAATTAAACAAGAGTGCCTGACAATATACATAACTTTTGTCTAGAGTCACTGTATTCTTTTTAGTTGTCTCCAAGGAGGAATTTGTAAAAATATGCTGGCGAGCGAAAGTACTGGAGAAATGAAAATGAACTGATTTGGAAAGCCGCCGAATGCAAAATTTGGTAGGTCCAGCACGTTTTTTGTGGCTTTCTAACCTTTGTTTCTACTCCCATTTGATCAGCGTCGTTTAGGTATTTGCATATTCTGATTGTACTTAAACTTTACATTTTTTTGCGTCACAGGTGCGTGTCGAAGGAGAGACCAAAATATAGTTTATATTGTTTAGGGCTACTGTACTTTCGTTGATTGTATCGCTTGCCAATGCAATCGATAGGTTTCAAGAAAAAACAAAACGTAGTATATGTTTAATTATTCTCTTATAGCGATGAAATTTATAAAACCGACCGACTCATTGTTCCTTCTGCGTTAACATAAGTAGATTGTTACTGAGAAGGCTCAACTTCATGACGTTAAACGGATAATCTTTTCTGTACTCACTGCTTTGAAGGTAGATTCGAAAACTAGTTGGACAGTCGTTTACTCGAAATAGTTTGGTTTGAGAGAATCTGCCCAATATAAAAGTGAACATCAGGGCCCTCATCTTATAAAATCACATCACGTATCACTTTTCATAACAAATAAACACAGATCTTGTTATGCTAGGGAGCGTGTGCAATTTATACCTTGGTAAAAATCTGCGGACAGGTGTAAGTTACAATAAACAGCACAGAAAATTAGAAAGGAGATGATATCTAAAACATCGCAAAACAATAAGGAGAAACAAAATAATATACGCAACTAACGCATTAGCTAAGGCGCTAACTAAAATCACAGCAAATACTTTGCATGAAGTGGATTTTGCAAACCAAACACGCGTAGACCATACACACCTATAGATGTACACGTTTTTAGGTGGGAGCGAACGTAAAACGTGCTGCAGTGTTAGGTAAGTTATTGTAAATAAAAAAGATCAAAAACTTTCAGTGGACTAATGACACACACTCCTTGATTCTATGTTTTTAATTGTAAAGCTTTTGGCCGACAAAAACAAAGCAAAGATATCAATTATAATAAATGCTTGTTTTTTTGTAAAAACAAAATCAAACATAGAGTGAAAAGTGAAAAAAAACGGTTAAAGTGCAGGCTAGCTCTGGTGTAAGTTATACATGATGATTGAAACCTGAGACTGTGGTTTGAAAAACGGAAACTCGTGAAGTAGGAAGAAAAAGGAACAGACAACGTCCCAAACTCAGCTAAACACTTTATTGTCTCTACGCCTTATATACAGCTCCCCCGAACGTCGCCACCACCACAACGGTTGATCACCGAACTACAAACAATACACCAGAATGACAATACACCAAACCGAAAACAATACATAAAAAAAGAAAGCGTGCCCTATCGTTTTTATCTTCACCCAGTACACGGGGTCCGATACAAACAGAAACGCAAGGTGGTCACCACCACACCCGGAAGGACTTCGACACGGACAGTGTAATACCTCTGTCAGACGGGCACTTTAAAAGATCTTAACGCCAAAGGCCTTTGAGATTTTCAAAGGACCTTTAAGTTCTGCCGTGCCAGAGCAGCGCAAGTAAATGTCATTTAGACGATGTTTACAGCGATTGAAGTCTTTTAACTCGTTCAAACGCATAAATCACGTTTACGCCAGAAAAATAATATTTTGGTGATATAAATACTTATTAAAGTTTTTCTTAAGCAAACAAAATATTAAGAAAGACAAAATGACGACTTCTGTCGAGTGATTACAACGAAGTCAATTTTAAGCCCAAGCAAAGCGGGTTTTTGTCAATTAGTGGCAACCCTGAGCGTCCCCGCTCACTGAGTTCTAGTCCTAACGTTGTTAGGACTAGAAGCGGTCGGTCGTGTCTCTCGCACTTGAGTTTCATCGCACGCGTCGGAGGTCCTCCAGCCGATCCTCTCGAAGTCGTATCAGCGCCCATGTCGCCTCAACGCTCCAATGGAAGCGCGGCGACCCCTTCCTAGTCGAGGACGCTCCTCCGCCGTTCGACATATTGTACGACGCAAGAGTGAGATACAGAAATATATATGTAGAGAAAACAGTTTACAACACACTATTAAAGGATGATAAAGTATAAAGTAGAAAATAAAAGCTAGTTAACTATGGTTGTAACAAAAATTGAGAGGAGAAAAACCGAAGTGCCGAAGCGGACGATGCGAGCAGGCGAGCAGCTGGACGACGAGGCCTACTAGATAGCTGGGGCCGTGAGTACAGAAAACTATTAGTAGAGCGAGGTCTGTACAGAATGTACGTGAAACACGCTTTTTTAAATATTAAACACATAAAAACATTGATTTTAGATATCAGTACCATCTTTTATTTTAATTCGCTTGTGTAATGTAGACCGCTGCTGACGAGAGTGCGCCTTTAGCAGCCGTATAGGAGTTGCGGCAACTCAGGTTCACGAAAAGGACCTTTACGCTAAATGCCATTTGAGTTTCCGTGTGGCTTTGCTTAAATGAGATTTACGCTAAAGGTCCTTTGGCGTAAAGGTTCTTTTAGGTGCCCGTCTGACAGGGGTATAACACAAGCACAGGGAAACATACAATGACCGTTTCTAAACCACCCCTCTTTCCCCTCAACTGAACCATGAATCACACACAGTCGCCAACAATGCCCCCCATTTTGATCCCGAACCCAACAAAGCAAACAATAATACTTGAACATGTCATTTATTCTCAGCTTGTTAATTTTTTGGAGTCTAACATGTTTTTCAACGCGGCTCAACATGGATTCCGAAAATCATTTTCCTGCGAGACCCAGCTTTTATTATTTACTAACGACTTGCATTCTGCTCTTGATAGGGGGTCCCAGATAGACTGCGTATTTTTGGATTTCTCGAAGGCGTTCGATAAAGTCTCACACGAGTTGCTTTTGTTGAAACTAAATAACCTTCGCATTGATGCTAACGTTCTGGCTTGGGTCCAGTGCTTTCTTACTAACCGATTCCAGTTCGTTACCGCCAATAACCATACATCTCCGCTCGCGTCAGTGACCTCCGGCGTGCCTCAGGGTTCTGTACTAGGCCCACTTCTGTTTTTAATCTTCATTAATGACCTGCCGAATAACATTTCTTCCTCAATTAACCTTTTTGCAGATGATTGTGTTATTCACCGTGAAATTAATGATGATTCAGATGTTATCAAGCTCCAGACAGACATTAACGTTATTCTTCATTGGTGTGAAACTTGGCATATGGAGCTTAACACAACTAAGTGCAAAGTAATGAGAGTGTCTCGTAATCATTCAGTTTCTCCCTGCTACTGTCTTAACAATGTTCCTTTACTTTCTGTATCGTCTTACAAGTACCTGGGCGTACACATAACATCTGATCTTTCCTGGAAAATACATATTGGATACGTAATTAGTAATGCTAATCGCATGCTTGGCTATTTAAAACGTAATTTTTCTTTAGCTCCCTCCTCTTTGAAATTAACTCTTTATAAAACACTTGTACGCTCAAAGCTTGAATACGCGTCGTCTATCTGGGACCCGAGCCTTTTAAATTTGGTTAACCCCTAGAAGCTGTTCAAAATCGTTCCGCTCGTTTTATCCTCAGTAATTATCAACGCACTGCAAGTGTCACCTCTATGAAATCTAACTTATCTTTGCCTAGTCTTGCCTCACGCCGAAAGGTAGCCCGTTTGTGTCTCTTCCATAAAGTATTTCACACTAACTCATTCCTCAGTCAACGTCTCCTCACACCACCTTTCTATATTTCCATCCCGTCTTGATCATCCTCATAAAGTAGGTGTACCACTATGTAGCACGAACACATTTCAACAATCTTTCATTCCCAAAACTTCTTTGGATTGGAACCGCCTTCCCACCTCCATCGCCATAATCCAGGCGGATGATTTGTTTAAAACTGCTATTTCTAATTTCTATTGTTCCTAACTAATATGTGCTTTGCCTTTAAGTGATTTATTGTATAATTTTAATGCGAATAGCATTCTTTGGATACTTCACGCACTTTTCGTCTATGTATCTATCTACCTATCTATCTACCTATCTGGCTATCTAACCTCTTACGCCGCGGGTCGATAAATAAATAAAAAAGACCGGCGCCGGCTGGGATTCGAACCGTTGACCCTTTGATCAGCAGGCAGACGCGCTAACCACAGAGCTATGAAGGCAGTCATTCAACGCACTCTAAACGGTTGTTTATATCTTTACCATAGGACGCGCTTTACAGCGCTGTCACAGCTACCGGTGCGCGCGCGTTCCATGCACGAGGGCTCATTCCGCTCTCGTGAGGCTGAGCACGGCCGTTAGCTCACCCTCTCCCGCGCTCGGGAGAGGGTGATGTAGCGGCCGTGCTCAGCCTCACGAGAGCGGAATGAGCCCTCGTGCATGGAACGCGCGCGCACCGGTAGCTGTGACAGCGCTGTAAAGCGCGTCCTATGGTAAAGATATAAACAACCGTTTAGAGTACCGTTGGTTGAGACTAGCTGAGACGCCAGAAAGTCTGGTCGGTACCATTTTGAGTGTTTGTGCGTATGGCGCGTGCTTTGCTCGCCTTCCTAAGTGACACAAACGCACGTGCTGGGCTGCGGAGATCGTGCGCAGGGCTGTGAAAGTGTCAACAAATTTAGAATCGCCTCAAGAGTGGGCTGGCGTATCTAGAGTGTGCCAGCCACCTGACGAACGCGCATAACTCCGCACCGTTTAATGCTATTCGCATTAACGTAGATAATCATTCCCAAAGGATGGGTTCTGCTGATTTTTCTTGTTGAATACAACCCACTCCCCTTTGTAATGCCGTTGGCCCTGAGGGTATTGAAATAAGTAAATAAATAAATAAACTCTGGGAAGCAACCTCCTCCCCTCCTAAGTTCACGCCACACTAGGTCTTTACAGTCGAAGAAACATTTTGACTCACTTACAAGTTGCAGTGACGCTTGGCTAATGCAATTTCCCGATGTTTTTATGCGAACAGTTTCTCGCACAACACGTCTCATATCCTCACGCTCTTTGTGTACGATTTCCGTCTCTGGCCAGTTCGCTGTGCATGCATTGCATTCCCGGAGATGCCTCGCTAGTTCAGATATTGAAGCTTTTGAAACGATAAAACACGCTTTTCTTTTTTTTTCTTTTCTTTTATTTTTTTATGCATTGTTTGCGGTTCGGTTATTGTGGTTCTGGTGTATTCTTTGTATTTCGGTGATCAATCGTTATGGTGGTGACGGCGTTCGAGGAAGGTTTCTATAAGACGTAGAGGCAACAAAGTTTTTTTAGGTGAGTTTGAGACGTTGTCTGTCCCTTTTTCTTCCTACTTCACGAGTTTCTGTTTTTCAAACCACAGTCTCAGGTTTCAATCATCATGTATAGTGAAAAGTGTTTTGGCAGTGGGGTATGTATGATTTTTTGTTCGGTCGGTTATCTTGTTGAAGGTTTGCGGATACCTGCCTGTGTCGGGGCAGTTTCTGAAGTAATTATACGTTGGTTTTAATACCTTCGCATTAGGACGCTCTTGTTTACGAAAATCAGGTGGTGTTTTTTCGTTTGTCAGCGTCGGGGAGTGGGGAGAGGGTGACGCGTTCGACGCTCCCATTGGCCCGAAACACTGACGTCAACACGCGTGAACTTCTTCCTCAGTCACGCTCACAGCTGGCGCGGAGCCAGAAAGGAGTACGCGCTGCGCGCACCGCGGCGCGGTGGAATGCGGGCGTAATCAGTTGCCGCTCTGCTGTCTCCTTTTTTTTTTTTTTTGCTCTGGGTTTCTGTAGTAACGACGCGTGGGCTGTGATGTGTAAGTGTAGTTAAAACGATGGATGGGGTTCCCTCCATGAGTGATATCGATGTGGGTCTTTCCACGCGTGATATGGATGACCGTATCCAAGGGCGTCGACGTACTCTGTTAGGCAGTGTACAGAAAAGGGAGGAAACAATTAGAGGAAGATCTATCTGTGAATCCTTATGGAATGCGTTAGCATGACTCCTGGGTGACGCCACATACGCCCCCTTTCAAAAACGCTAACACTGACACTGTAACGAGGTCAAAAGAGGCAGCAAACATAGAGGTAGCGAAAGAGAAAGCCATAACAAAAAGCGGCGCATGTGTAGCTGTGCCACAAGGAAAATGTGAAAGCAGAAAAAACGACAATTCGAACTGCGGAGGGAAGGACATAATTGACGTCGGATCCCGAGAGGTTCCGAGAAGCGCCCAGCAGGTAGCGACTTGCCTATCGCCCGCAGTGTGGAGGTAGGGGGTCGCTTGTTGCGTGTCGCTAGTCGGTCGCACGACTGCTGTGACTAGAAGGTGTGTACGCACATTAAATGCGTGAGACGTGGGGAATCCCGGGGATTTTATGATCCTTCAATGAGATTGCAGCGTTCACTGTTAAGTACAACTCCCGAAGCTGTTGATTTGAATACACAGGAAACAGTGACATCTGCACAAGAAACTGAAGAATTTTAATTCCCGGCGTGCGTTCACATCGTTGAAAGAAATGATAAAAAAGGGGAACAATCTCCACGTTTGACAACCGCGAGCGCAGGCGCCGATCTCGTTTGTATGCTTGCCATCCTGCTGCTCGCTTCTTCGCTGGTACTCGAGTGGTTCTATTTTCAACACTATCCCAATCGCAAAATGAGTCACGTCCTGACTTCCAGTGGATAAAAGCGTCGAACTGGTCGGTTGGTAATCACTTCATTTTGCAGCTTAGCCTGGCAGAATCGTATGCTGTCGTCTGTTCCTATGTGAGTCTTGAGCACTTTTTCCATTTGCCACAATTGCCTCGGTGCATTGCAATCTTGCACAGGAACGATATCGACTACGCTTAGTGTTGACGATTTAGCTTGTTGCACATGGTCCGCCGATCGAAGCTACAACAAATATTCATGCTGTCTGCGATTCTAGTACCTGTCCGTTAAGTGTTATCGATTCTTGATCCTCTTGAGTAGCTCTGTTCTTTTGGATTGGTTCTCCGTTCTTGTTGTTTGGTCGGCAAGCATGTCAATCTTTTCCCAAGCAAGTTACCTCCTAGGGTTATCGGCTTGGGCTCCGCGGTGTTTGTGCTTTCCATTGTGAGAGGTCGGGAGTTGACTATTCCTTCAACTTCAGTCAGAACAATTGATAATTTTTCAAAGTTTAAACATGCCCTCCCCAGCACTTTCCGTAGGGTGGTCTTTACCGTTCGCAGCAGCCTCTCCCACCAGCCTCCCCATGGGACAATGAAAAAAATGAACTTCTATGTTATTCAATTTTGTTGGCAAGAGTAGACGTAAAACCTTTTACAGCGGAGCTGTTAAGGGCTAGTTCCTCAGGATTGTGTCCGTGAGCAAACAAATGATGACACAAAACTCTTGACAGCTACCGCCATCTATGAGTGATGGCGGCAACCAGAATAACCGGCTTGCCGGTTATCTGGTTGCCGCCGTCGTTTATAGATGGTGGTAACCTTTCGAGCCTTTCCACTCTGGCTTGCCGACTTGGGGCCGGCCATTACTTCATTCCCATCTTAGGACAGTATCGCTGGTCTTCCTTCTTCACCAGAGTGGAAAGGCTAAAAGGTTTTTTCTTGCATCGCTCTAAACAACGACATGTATATCGTTCGACGTCTTCTTGAATCTTAGTGCGTTGTCAGAATAGCTCGTTGTTGGAAATTCTCGCCGTGCCGGGAGACACTTAAAGACCATTAGAAAAGCTTCTGTAGACATCGCAGAGACAAGTTAAAGATGAACGGTGCGAGATACTACACAAGTGAAAAGTGAAATGCATGACTTCATGCTACCCCTTGCTTCCCTGACGTACAGTGGACCTGCAAGATCTACGCCTACAACGTCAAAAGGCGCGCCTTGCGTCAATGAAACAACAGTGAGTGCGCAGGCGAACTGGTGGATGTTGATCATAATGTAGACAACCTGAGACTGTGGTAAAAGCTGGGAAACGTGGTCGAAGAAGAAAGACAGAGGAAAAGAACGGCCTTGCGTCAGTTGGTCCAGGCAGAGTGGAGCCGTTGGGGCTGTGTCAGCAATGAGGCGGAACCTCTTGCATAAACAGCAGCCGAGTATCACTTTTTCTTTTACTAATCTTCTCCCTCCTTTAATTGAAAATCGTTGTCGGAGTTGCGCCAACGTGTCTCGTGCTCCAACGTGAAGTACCTGTGAATGTGCTTTCTGTACAACCAGGGTTGTGAAGTAGTGCTCACTTGGCATTATGATTGGATGTTTCAAGTTGTCCGATGCTAGCAGCATCTCAAGCCGGCCTCCAGCCAGGAGAACATTCTCTATATACAATAATTGACTCATCTCTGCTAGAGGCAATTGCTTGTCAACTTTTTCTTTCTCCAAGATAAATTTTATCTCGTCTGGCTAAGTACTTTTTGAACGTTGTTGATCCAGTATATTTCGGCCTTAGCTATCTCCTCGGCATTCAGTGGTTCACTTGAAGGCTTGCCATTCCGACAGTTCTTCAGAAATCGAAGGCACCACGCAGTCACTCTTAAAGCCCTATGAAGTTCGCTGTACCTCGTCAGACCCAACAGTGGTTCAAGTGTTGTTAATTGCAAGATCACATGAACTGCTTTTTTCTCTTCTTTCAACCAGTCTGTCTCTTCTTCGTTAGTCGAACTCAGACCAGACAATTAAATGTTGTGTTCAGTCAGACACTTTGATCGTGACTACCATAAATTACTCGACACCATTCGGGACCCTGCGATGCCACGGTTAAGCAAATCCGCTGGATTGTCACTCCCTGAACTTCCAACGAGAAGGATCAGTGTCCCTTTGTATCTCCGTCACTCGGTTGTTCACTAATGTCTTTTACTTGCTGGAATCGCTCTTGACCCATGCCAATGTGATAAGCGAATCCGTCCACACTGCATATTTGTGCGGCATGACTGGGATGGTCTTCTCAAGAAATTAGTGCACTCTCGACGTGATGACGGCTCCCATAACTTCCAGGCGAAGAAGAGTCTGCTTCTTGATTGGAGCAACACAAGCCCTAGCCAATAAAAACGTAGGTAGTTCAGGTGGCGATGATTTCTTTGTTACGCATGCTGAAGGTCCATGGGAACTTTTCCTTGCGTAGCAGAAAATATGAATCTGGGAGTTCTTGCACTGTCCTCCCTCGAATACGAATCTAGGGATGACAAGTGCATGAATCTTTGTCAGGTCACGACACCATTCTTACCATTCGTTCTTCAGATCCTTGGGTAGAGCATTGTCCCACGGGATTCCTCCCGCCCATGGCTTCTGAAAGTCTTCACTCGGATTGTGAAGGGCCGCATCTAGGATTTTCGGTCCCACTCCCAGGGGACCGAGAATCCTAGATGCAGCTTAGTAAAACAAATCGTTAATTGTCACCAGTCAACTTTAAAATTTTATTAGAGTAGGCCACGCAAACTTCAAGAACTTTTTATGGATGCCAGTCAATTCTCAATACCTCATTGTTCTTTGTTTAAAAATAGGCGTGACGTTTTATGGATTTGAGCTTTTCTCGTGGTAGCACATCTCTCAGTGCTTGCGATTTCGCCATCCACTTTCCGAGTGTCATTCCTGCGTCCTGCATAATAGCCTTGGCGTCAAGGTACAACTTGATGACTTCTTCCTCGGTATTTGTGCCAGAAACCATGTCAGTCAAATAGAAGGAGTTACGTAGTACGTCCGCCACTTCCTTCTTCTCTGTGGGCACGTTTTTCAGTGTTGTAGAACCGTAGCCGCCGGAAAAAACGGACTACAGACATCACCAAAAAGAAACCCTCATTATCATCCACTCCTGTATCTCTTCATCCTTAAAATTCAAAAGTCGTAGTTCATAAAACCAGAAAAACAGAATTCATCTCTGTCTTTTTCTGTTACAGACATTTGAAGAAAAAAAAACGCCTTCTGGATGTCTATTGTTACGGCAATACGGCTCATCCTAAATCACACCGAATTCCAAGAAGGTCTTCATAAAGGTTCTCTCCTTTCTCCAAACATTCTTTCAGAGCCTTGCACCCAGCTTTGTGTGAGGATGCAACGAAAATTGCTCGGAGTCGTGTCGTCTACGTATTTTCTTTGATAGCTTCGCAATGTGGCATGTAAAATATTCTGCCTTCATCACCGACCATCTCGTTCGGTATCAATTCTGCGTGACCCGCTATCAGGTACCCTCTTATAGCTTCGTCGATGAAGAAATCAGTCCTGTAGAGTTAACTTACTAATTTCCGAAGTCTCGTCATCGCTACCTGCTTGTTGTCCTTAAGGACGCCTATATTGTCCGTCCACGGTTCCGCCACCTCGTACTCTCTGCCAGTACGGCGAATGTTCTGCTCGAACCGGCACATCACTTGGCTTGTGTCGGGCTTTTAGGCTCCTGAATCTGTGATTCCCAGGCTCTTTGATTCCCAGAATGATAGGAGAGCCTCTTCAACTTGTTCTGTGTCGGTGATCTGCAGCACATAGATGACTGAGCTCGATTGGATGTTTTGCGACCTCAGGATAGGTGCCCATCTTCGAAAGGTTCAATCCAGCTTGTTATTTAATGCAACAAGAGCGTTCAATGTCTTACTCCGAGCGACTTCACCTGTCATAAATCGCCACATCAGGTCAGAACCAATCAAAATACTGATACCTGGTTGTGCGGAAACCGCTGACAACATGAGGCGATCGGCAATGAACTTTCCACGTTTCTTCGTTCCAGCTACGAGGACTGAATCCGTCGTTGAAGTATATATGTCGACCAGAACCAGAACCAGAAATAGACCAGTCTATTTTCAGCAATGCAATATTCGTGAATATTATGAGACGATTCTGGTGTTTTGTAAGCTGTCCTTCACTAGCTAAGCACGTCGTATAATATATTATTATCAGCTATTTTACAAATTTACCTGCCATTTCGTTGAATTCCTGGGTTCCAAGAATGTATAAATATTCGTATGCTGTACTGTATTCGGCATATAATTAAGCACGCTTGTAGGTATTTCACTTCTGCGTAATAAAATGTTACGGTTAATCATGTAAGCTTTGTTTTGTTTTTTACTATTCTGGGGCATTCATTGGCATAATGCTTAACTTACAATACTGTCGCAACAAAGCAGGAAAATAGCACATATTTGCTACCCTTGACCTAGTATTTGATTGAAAGGAAACAAACGAACGAACTTATACAAAAATAACACGATGAGAAGCCTCCCGGGTAGACGTCCAGAGGTAGCCGTCATTTTGCTAAGAGAACTACTCAATTTTGAAAATATATTTTAAAATACGTCGGACACTACTCTGCTATTGTAATTCAAGCGCAACGATCGTATACTTACTTTGGTTGGCTAGTAGTAGTTGATATTGAATAAAAGTTGAAGATTGCTTCTTTGGTTGCTGTGTACAGCTTGGATTTACACCATTGTAGGGCATATCAGGTGTAGATCCTCATTCATGTACTTGATATATTCCTGTTTAAACGTCTCCAGATACTGAAACATACGAGTTACGACTTTTTCGTTATCAAGTATTCTAGCAATTCTGTGTATATCTTTTGCGCACAACAACAAAACAATGAAACGTTACCTTCCATGCATCGTTACTTGGTGAAGGAGTGCAGTTGCTAGATGCAGTCGCCGGTGACACGATCACTAAAATAAGAAACCCGGCGGCAAGAGTGAATCGAGCAGACGGCATTTTGATTTCTAAAGCACTTATCTTCTGTGGAACTTTGAAAGTGAAACTGGACACTTCTTGTACCAGCCGATTGATGTGAAACAATGGGAACGTTCGCGTTTTGTCTACATAAAGGGTATCAAGCAAATTTACATCTACGTCATGTGTCGATGGACGTTTTTCATTGGTCCTGCTGTCCCTGAATGCCGTAGAGGCAAGAACTTATCCGTTTCACGAAGCGAAAATTAAGCGCCGACTTCATACATTAAAACCTACGCATAACGAAAGAAATAACGATTTGCGGTGGTTCAAAGTAAAAAACGATTTGGATTTGCCGTATAAAGAAATGACACTGATATTGCAGTTAGACCTTTTTTAGTAAAAGTTTTCTATATCCCTTTCCTGCCGCGTGCACAATACTGGGTTTTGGCGTCATTTGCGGATGCCCCCGAGGTATGGTATATTGAAAGTAAGTGCATGTTCACTCAAAGAGGAGACTCTATATACCTTATGTTTCACCGTCGTTAGCGGAAGTTGTCGTTCTAAAACCAGTAACCATTTCACCCCATGACTGAGGTGAAACGTACATAAAAAAATAAGAAAAGACGTCACTTGTTGCATGGGTATTAATGAGGCAATCTCAGCGAGATACACACTAAAGTTCAGTGTCAGAACAAAGACGACCGGAAAATGCCAAATCAAGTGTGTGATTTTATTTGTAATACAGGCAAAAACAAAATTTAATTTTCAAATTCGCTGAAAGAGTTTTTGTGGCATTAGCAACGTTATGATAACTTCAAACTACAAGTCTGTCGGATTTTTTGTTTTTAATCCTGAGTTGTGGAGTTTGGAAACAAACGCGGCGGTTATCAGCGTTTTTTTTGTTTTACATTGTCATGAGTGGAGTGTTTGACTCACTTTTCCGCCTTGTATTTTCGGTCTGCATTATTTTAAACTCTGGCAGGCAAACTTTGGGTATAATTAAAAACCTCTAAAATGGTTAGAAACTTCCAAAATATTTTCTATTCTGATAAAAGCTTCAAAACAAATTGCTTGTCGACTGTTTTACAGAGTTTGAGAAGATTGTCCTGACATCTTTGTTCTCCAAAACTAGCCAATGACAGGCTCTTTATTTGTTAAATATAATTATCTAGCTATGTAAATTACCCGTTGTGGTCGATTTCCGTGAACTTCATACAGAAATCACGAGGTGTTAATTTTGAAATCTAAGTTCTAAAAAACGTGTTTTTAGTAATGGTAATTGTGTACTAGAAAAACGAGTCGAGAAAAAGGCATTTTAGCTTGTATGGCTAATATGTAACCCTCAAGATCGTAAAAAGTGTGTTCTTCTTGCTACAAAAGAGTCAGACATGCCGTCATCAGCGTCTGCATGATAAAAAATATCATCTTTGTTTACGTTGCGAACTAAAAAGTATACAACAATCTTGTGATCTTTACTATTAGTATAAACTTTGTCATAAACAGCGAACAGCATCATCTCAATGGCAAATCAAAGGAAAAACATTTAAACAAATCTGCAAACCTGTTAAACGTTTAATAACCAAGAGTAGACACGCGTCTAATTATTTTGATATTTTAAGGCTCAGCGCAAACGATCATCGGCAGCGATATTAGCACATACTAAAAATAACAAAAATACCACGTTATTGAAATCGCATACATAATTCTTCCTGAAACGTCGCACCATGGTCAGTTCATCGCGCATCGCACAGAGGCGCCAACTGTGAACGACACACTTCTTCACTTCAGTAAAGTAAGGCCACCGTAAACGTCCAAAAAACACGGTGCATTTACAATGACAGCATACTGTTCTACAACTTAGGTGCAACTGTCTGTTAGTTATGGTACTTTCTATACGAGCCGCGCTGCTCACAGTTGCGTTGTTCAGTGTGCCAGAACACAGTCACTGGTGGTTAGCGAGCATTCCGGACACAAAACAGTGCATGCTAGCGTGCCTATGCCATTGTCTACGCAGATGTTTCTCGCAAATCTGATGTTTCATGAACCTTGTCTTCAATGACCGCGAAGCTCCCTTCATCCTTTGACTTCATTCAGAGTTGAGTTCTATATCAAACGCAGAAACCTTCGTTGAAACACTGAGCCAGAAAATCGAAGGAATCCTTCAATATTCGATCCACTAAAATAGTATCGCACAGTTGCAGGAATAAAAAAGAAAAAAAAGAACTGGATAGGTTAAGTTTCCCGAGGGACATTACATTTCCACACGTGTGAAGAAAGTTTACGTGGGAGGCAGCTTCACCGTTTTCTTAGGAAAGGTTTCTGAAACACCAGGCTAGCCGTACTCATGTGCTAAAACTGTGACATAGGTATGTTCGCACTGACTGCATCATTTCCAAAATTGTCGCTATTGTAACAGTCAACCCCGCATCTTATATCTACGATGCCTAATAAATATACAGTGAAGACGTTGTACATATACATGTGATTGCCCTTAAAAAATGTTTGGAAGAAAAACAGCGTCACGCCTGTGATAGCCAGTGGTTATTATAAGCCATTATTACAAGCCTATACCTCCTGCTTAAAAAGCGTATTGTACTTACATTTCAATATTGACCACTTGTCAGTGCATTTTCCAATGTTGGCAAGCCACTGGTAATCAAATACTGATATTTCCCTTTATGTCACTGTCTTTTCAACAACATTAATTGATTTTTACAAAAGCTGGATCATTATTGGTCCAGTAAAACGAATATTGACAATCCATTTACTCCAATGAGGCATCATTGGCTCATTCTTCTGCCATTACAATTTTATTACTTTGCCATAACTGTGTGCTGCCTGGGCCCTCTATTGTTATATTGAGGGAAGCCCAGGAGGGCTGCTCAATTAACCAACGGGGCCCCCTGTGCAGTGGTTGCAACACTACACAAGTGTAAGCAAAATGGTTTTTCGGAGAGAGGAAGGAGAAAGAGGGAACTACCCTGACGTAGGGAATGGAGGTGGCGTGAAGAGTGTCTCCTCTCATTACGGTTTTTTAATTGCTGTTTTTCACTAACGAGTGCAAATTTGTTAGGAGGTGTTAGCGGGTTTAGCCACTGGACGTTTCCGCCTAACGAAGCACTGGTAATTAGTACGTACGCTGTGGAAACTGGCAGGAAACAAGACATCGATGAAATTTTTTATTGCCCTCAGAGAGGGTAATGTAAGATACCCTATATTTTTGCTGAAGAAAACATTCCTCTCCACTTGTGCTTTTGGTGATAATCTAAAGTTTTTAAACAAAGCCAGGAAACCCGGAATCGTTCAGTCCTGCTGACTTTCTCCTCATTTGCAAACGTCATACCAAATTTCTGAGGGAGCTGTCATCTCCTGTCACATTCGCGCCCTACTGTAAACAAATGAAAAAAAAACAAAAAAAAAACGAGGAGCACATTTTAATATTGTTCATTCGAACCGAATACTGGGCAAGATCAATCAAAGTATGCGCAGAAAGACAATAGTTTTTTTTTCAAATAAAAATAATTTGAATAACTATATTCTACATCTCGAATCACGGAAAAACAATTTAAGAAGCTGATACAACAATTAACTTCGGTGCAGTTACCATCTCCTGGTACAAAGAGCATCTGCTGTGTTAGTTTTCTCTCTGAAAGCAAGCCTACCGTGTAGGATGACAAAGCTCGGCGCTTCACTCAAATAAACAAGCTATAAAAACGCGATTAAGAGAAGTAAGAGCGCCTGCTATATTACGCTTTCAAAGAGATAGAACGAATAGGCCCCATTTGCAACCTCGTGGCGGTGACCAGCATATGAATAAGAAGTTATACTAACCTTACTTTACCACACCATATTGCAATTTGCAAGGCGACAATCCGAGTGAAGTATGTCCCCGTCCTGTGCAAACCGATTGCTTCTGTGGAGACGGGGCCGCTCGTAATAATTTCGGTTTGCTTTTGATCCCCGGACCTACCTTGCCCACTTTTTCTGAGGGAAGCTCATATCGTCGCCACAAGTAGGCCGCCTGAGATTCCTCTAATATATGCCAGGTGTACTGACCGAGTAGGCCGTCATGTGTCCTATATAGAATAGTCTATTTTGCTTAGAAACTTGGTCCACCCTAGGCCCCAAAAGGGGGCACCTGTGGGCTGCCCTCAAGAAGGTCCACCCAAGGGCGAGTTTGAATTCCCACTGTAGTTCATGTTGGTCCGCCTTTCAACATCCACTTAAGGCTGTTGGTTCATAGAATACTTTTACGGACCAATTAGGGTACATTGCGTTAAAACAAAATTTAATGTAAAGGAATGTTAACACAATCAGTTTGATGCTTAAAACTGTGTTCCTAAAGTGCGATAATCCTTGTCTGATACCAATTATGTTCAGGTATCGTAGAAATGATGAAGACAACTGACAGAGTTTCTCCGCTGTCTGAAACTTATTTTTGAAGAAAAACGACATTTTGAGTATGCACAATCGCGTTTATTAGAAGAAAAACATAAACATGTTTTTTTATTATCTGGAACACATTGGCTTTTGGAGATAAACTTTGTACCTCAAGTTTTATTGCAAATGGACTCGTAGTAGATGTCATAATAAAAGTTTCCACAGTACTTGACAAACTGGGTTAAACATGCTTCTTTATCAGAATTTGCCTCTTGAGTCAGGAACATTGAGCAAGCTGCAAAAACAAAAACGGAGTAGCTTAAAAATTTGAAAAGCAATATTCCACTTTTATAATAATTAGTATTAGCACGATATGCATGATCATTATCAAACGATGGGGCATCATTATATCATAGTAAGCTTTATGATATGGCATTCGAAAATCCATGTACGTTTTATACAGCACTATGAACAAGGATTAAAATCAGAATTCCCTGACGGTTTTACCAGAGGCCGTAGACGGCGTAGAGTAGAGCGATGTTTTTATTGTATTAACAGGGGCCCACAAGTTTACAATAACACTGAAGTTTCCCTCAAGAAAAATCCTGGAAACACGTGTGCAGCAATATTTGAGATATTAAAAATATCCAATCAAAAATCAAAATACACAACATATATTAAAAATGCAACTAATAAGGTTATGAAGCCTAGCCTCAAAATGGAACTTGGTTGAACAGGACATTAAATCAACCGGCGTTATATAGCTTTGCTCCTAGTTCAGCCACGACGATGATTGGTGTTGTTTGGTGGTGGATGAATTCTCAGCACGTTTATTTACAGTTTACATATTTTTCATGAATGTTTCTGCTTTAATATCTGATTGAGCTAAAAGCCGGCTTTAGAAAGCATGAGCAACCACATACGAAGAAAATATTCTTTTTATCTAGGACCCGCTCCAAACGACTTTCTGAGCTAGGCATCGCAACAATAAAAAGCTAATTTTGCATGATAGCTTTCCAATAATGTAGGGTGTTTCAGGAACCGTGAGCAACCTCGTTCCTTTGAAAACTACACATCACACAGAAAGCAACTTGATGCCGTAGTGGCTTGTGTCAAGGGGCCCACTAAGAAAAATTATTAGCGTTTAATATAATTGGGTAATTAGTTGATTTTGGGCACTTAAATTTTAAAATATTGATTTTAAAGGCATGGTTTAAATTAAAATCATGCTGGGCGTCGTCGAAAACTACAAGATACACTCACGTTTCAATGATGCGGTCAAAAAAATTATTAATTTGACGCGAATCTTGGTTTCAGTTCTTTATCCAATGGCCTCTCCGCACGGGCAATCCCGACCCCGTGTCTAAAACGCGAAACGTGCGTCCGCCGCCACGCATCACACGTAGAAGAGGCTAGATAAGAAAGCCTCGGGACCGTCACAGGAGGTTGGTCTTTTTGACTTAGGTGAGAGTGCGAAGAGGCACCTTTACGTGCGATGCGTGATGGCAAACGCACCTTGCGCGTTTTGAACAGGAAGGCCAGGATTTCCCGCGCGGAGATGCGCTCCGATAACAAACCTAAACCCAGAAACGCGTTCAAAATGAGCATTTCATCGGAACGCCATAAAATGCTGCGCCTGCTCTTATGATTGTATTGGGGAAGGGGGGTATTTAGTAGTTTTCGATGATACCCAGCAAGATTCTGATGACAATCATTCCTTTAAAATCAGTGATTAGCAATTTAGTAACCCAAAATAAATAGTTTCCAATTATTTTGAATGCTAGTAATTTTTCTTAGTGGGTCTTTTGACAGAGAAAATTACGGCATCAGCATTTTTCGCAAGAATGATCTTGCCGTCGTTTCCGGAAACCCTCTAAACATGTGAGAATTGATCAGATAGCCTGGCCTAGCTTTGTCATACATCTACTGCGCGTAGACAGTGAACATCTGCGGTAAAAAAAGAATAAATAAAAAGAATGCGGTCATCTGCGCGGTTTCAAGTCGCAGCCTCCCTTTTAGAGGCCAATATGTGGTAACAATGTTGAAGTGCACTGCATTTTGAACACCTGGCACCGTTGATACCAAGTAGCTATTTTTTAGCACTTTTTGCGAGAATCGATCAGCTGCCTCTAGGATCTTATTTTCGTTCACTCTGCATGCATTTATTTTCAGACGTTTGTTGTAGACTTCGCTCATCATACCCTGGGAAGCCTTTGGGCCATTTCGAGGTTTTTTATTATTTAGGTAATGCCGTACTTTTAAGATATCGCTACCCAAAATTGTTTTATGTGCGAAGTCGCATACTTATTTACAGCCGCCCACATTCGGATGTATTAGCACCCGCCTAAAACTAGTATAGCTGCTTCCTTATGTTAAGGCTTTTGAAACAGTATTACGTTTGCTTTGCTGTGTCTGACATTTGACTTTCCTTCTCTACTTTATAATGTTGTCCGATCTGCCTCCGTATAAGCTTGTTGATGAGTTATATGCATACAAACGGTTTCCTGGAGTGCTTACCGTCCCTGGAGCCCTGCATATCTTCGGATTACATGCGGACAAGCCGCGGATACCCGCACTCGACAGGCGGATGCTGATAAAAATGAGTCACATTTGAGCGGATTGCGGATCGGTTGCGAATATCCGCGGGACCGGGTCTACACTTTTGCCGAGGCGGCCAATAAACGTGTGCGACCGCAGAGTGTAGTGTGAGTTGGAGAATTATACTATGAAGTGCATCATGAAATATTTTTCAATGATCAAATTACTCTTCGAAAAAGAGGTACCAATTGTAGAAAAACTTGTTCTCTACGCCAAGAAATACCTGATCCTTATCAAAAATCTACCTTACAGCGTCCTATATTGCCAGAAATGCTGTCTGGAGTAAAAGTAAAGAATGCAGAGGCATCCATCGTTACGTGAAAGCGTCTTCTTGTCTGGCAGGGAAATAGCAGAAGGTTCTTCGGGCAAAGAAGACCCAAAACGTATGAGCCACAAGATAATAAAACCCTCCTTCCCCACGTGGTGTGCGAGTGCGTTTATTTTTTCCTTGACAGTTGTCCGGTTGCTCCTAAGTATCTGCGTCGTAGGACGCAGTTGTGGGTTCATGTTTAAAACTAAAACCGATAGGAGGCGTTGCTATAGTTGAATACTGTGTGATATTTTCCCAGAGGTGTATGCGCGTCTTACCACGTAAATACGAGTACTTCGCTGCTGCGAGTGACCGCCCTTGAACTCCAGCTTTACTATTGTCTAACCTAAATAAAATGACACAATAGTATTAGTGGAATATAATTTGTTTATTTTAATGTTTAGAAAATACAGGTCTGCTTAAAATAAACCTAACAAAACAAAAAGCAAAAAAAAAAGTGCTTCTTTCCCTTTTAGCGCATCTTTTGTGCAGTGTGCCACAGACTCCGTGGACGGTCTCATAGCTGCGATTATATTTCCAGCGACTCGAGGTGTCTCGGTAAGGATAATCGCTTATAATATAACATCTATAAATACGATAAAACCGAATACGATAAAAATGACCTTTACCGTATTCTAACTCGAATTGTTCTTTGTACAAGATAAACAAAAGGCTTATAAGTTAATAAGGTACCATCCAGATGCTTTCTTATTGTTTCTTCCTACTTGATTTTATAATGAATCTCGGCGTTGTGGGTTGGATGCGGTTAGAAATTTCTGCAGATGCGGTTTGGATGCTGATACAAAGTCTGCGAATACGAATCTGGTGGTGATGGTCAAACTGCTATCAGCGTAGGGCTCTACCCGTCACCCTCTCGAGAGTGTTCTAATATGGGACTGATTTTACTCTCCCCCTTTATATTGGTTGTTCCGTGCCAATCTTGTGGTCGATTACCTGTCGGTTTCGTTGTTTTAATCTGGCCGAAAGCCTATGAAGGCGTTTTTCACGCCCTTTATGCTCGCGCAGTTGATAAGGAAAGGTGAGTACTACAGATGGTCACACCAAAAGAATACTTAAAAATCATAAAAACACAACAGATCTTGAACGCTGTAGCATTCCCGTACGTATTATTTGCTCAATGACAGTTCCGCTATAAAATAAAAAGAAACAACTGAATATGAAGTTCATTTTTTATTATTGTATGGTTTCTAAATACCTACATCCGACAGTACCAACAGAAACTAGATCGAGACTGCGCTTAGATTGCAAGTCCGATGGGCGACTTAGATCTGCTCACTTTATTTGTTGACACCCAGAGGCCTCAGTTGATATGTGTATGAAATACCAAACATATTTATACAACGAGTTGTGCAATATGCAGCATGTTGTACCACTCCTGTTCATAAACCTCACACGTAATTGAAAAAGCAAATATATATGATATAAATCTAGGTTTTTTTATAAACGTTTAAGAGATGTATAGTGATGTCTCGCTAGTACGCACCCCGTTTGTATGGATACCTTGATTATATAGACATGCGGTTCGAGGACAAACTGGGTAAATACATGCAATTTTGTATCGTTATTATAGACAATTCAGAATATGGACGACGTTTTTGGGGAATGTAGGTGTCAATATTAACGAGAGATTATTGCATTCAGAATCTATTCATGTCACTCGATTATCTTTAGTATGTAGCCGAATCTCAACCATACAAAGTCGCAAAATCCTCTGTCTGCTAGCGGGCAGCATGGACATGAATCAAATCCGCCAATGTTTGCCTGTTCCTTGACTTGGAGCCACTATACTAGCTGCTTCTCTTCTTCGGGTATGCGCTCTAAGTAGGCAATTTGTAGTGCCCAATATTATTCTCTCAACGCTAACAAGCATCAAGGAGTAGTGCCTGTTTTTTCACCTAAGATGTTCCCCGGCGATCTCGAAATATTAGTTATGCTCCGCACAGAACCATGACAAGAAAAAATCAGAAAATTGCACCGTCTCTTAGGTTAAGGTGCCACCAATAAAGCGTATATAAAACGTAAAATCCTTTTTTTTCATCCTCGCTACATACGTTATTTTCTCAATCACTTCCATTAGCAGCGCGGTATTGTTTTTCCCATTTTTCATTTTTACGGTTAGGCCCCTTCCAGAAAGCAATGGAAATTCAAACGTGCCGTGAGTCGCGTCGTGGTGATGCAAGATGGTGCAAGTGGCGTAGTCGCTGTACTTGATCGTCACGTTATAAAGGTATTTACCATCTGCAAAAAAAAAAACATTTATTCGTGTTTACGTTTTTATTATTTGATATTTCTATCGCATGATTTCTGCCCCAAATTGTTAACTAAATTAAACGTACGAGATGAATAAAGGCTTCCTTTTGAATATTTTTGTTTTGTCTGGAATATATGTCAACTATTTATTTAAAAGAATACATGGTCATATTTCAGCCCCTTTCGAGAGAGTCAATTTCAGACTTCGAAATACCCATACGAAATCGATCGCAAACTTATGTTATCAACCTGAAGGAAGAAATCATATTGGTACTAGATATTTTTATATTGTTGGGGAGTTTGTTGAATGTTGTTTTCTTTGCCCTCAAAATAAATGAAACAAAAATGAATGCTCAACATAAAAATTTTAAGTACGAAAGAAGACTTTAAATTGGAGACGAACAATACATTGTAGTGTCTGTGGTATGAATTATATATAATATTTATCATTTTTGACTCACAACTGCATTACATTTCTGCCGATATACATATTCCTTTCGGTATATTCTTACTGTATACTCCTTTATTATCAGTTGCGCGTTTATTCGAACCGTTGTCAAACCTTTACATTTTTCGACCACTTAAGATCAGAAAGAACTTAAAAAAATATAACGACATTTGTTTTTCGTTAAAACTTGGAGGTTACTTTTTTAATTAACTTAAAAGTATTCTGCATGTAGCGAATATCGTCAACCTATACAGACGATTATCAATTTTACGTTCACAAATATATCACTGTCAGGGCTTAACTAGGGAACGTTATCAAGACAAACGTTTTTTTACTCACCACTTTGAAGGTGAACCTCCATATCAGTTGGACACTCTTGAACCTGGAATACTTCGTTCATGGTTGGGCTGTCGAATATACAAAATAAATACGTGTCAATAAAAAAATAGTCAGAGCACAGGCGAGCTGTTGTGACCTGAACATGATGGTAAACCTTAGACTGGGGAAGGAAAAGAAAAACGCAAAGGAAGACAAAAAGAAGAGGCAACGTCTCAATTGAGACGTTGCCTGTCTTATTTTTTTCTGTCTTCCTTTCTTTTTTCTACCCCAGTCTCAGGTTTACCACCATGTTCAAGTATCAGTGATTTAAAACAAACATGTTACCTTTATTAACAAATTAATTCATTAATGATTACTTTACTGGCGAGTGCGTCTAGTTTGTATTCCAGGAGTATTTAAGGAGTTGTGTGAATAGCGAGAGGCACGACAGGAAATGAAATCAAGGAATATTTGAAGTATCGCGACACAGTTTTATAAAATAAAATTTTGAGGACAAGACAACACATAGTTTTATCCAGTGACTACAAGCACGACATATAGCTCTCAACAATTCGTTATTTGCGTATACTTAAATTTGAAGCAGCGCAATGAACAGTTGCTTACTTTGCTTGGCCATTATCGGTTGATATCGAAGACACGTTGTAGATTGCTTTTTTAGTTGTTGCGTCAGCTTGTGTTTGCTCGAATATTATGCATATCTTGTGAAGATCCACTGTTACGTACTTGGCATATCCTTGTTTAAACGTCTTCAGGAACTGTTTAAATAAACACTTTTTATTAACATTACCAAGTGCTCTGTTGAGCACAATTATGTATCATTTCGTGCAGTACAAAGAATAGTATATTACCTTCCATGCATCGTTACTTACTGAAGGTGTGCAGTTGCTGGATGCAAGCACTGCTGACATGTGAATTAAAATCACTGCTGCGGCAAGAATATACATTTTTAGCAGACACATTCTGAGATCGGTGGGTAGTATCTATTGGTGATTATTGAATAAAAGTTCACTCGAGCACTTTTTTTTGGCAAATGGTTTAGAAACAATCGCACGGATCACCTTTTATTTGAATAAAATGGGGCGCTGTAGCTTCAGGAGCAGCTGCGTTCTAGGGAGCAAGAAAGCCTCCATTCCCTTTGGCAATAAATATACGCACAGTTAAACACACAAAATATGATGTCAAGGTTCATACTTGGAACAGGTTGCGGAAGGTTATTTAGGACAGCCAGATAATTATTTCCAACGACCCACACTTAAAAATAACCTAATTTTGATATTCGTATGACAAATAACAAGTCGCCACTTAGTCACAGATATGGTTAACACTTTTTAACATAGATGGTCTAACGCAGAGATGGCAAATTAATTTCGAAAAGTAATTGAATTACATTACTGATTACTTGTCTAAAAGCTGCAGAAGTGTAATTAATATACATTACAAATTGCCGCAGACTAAAAGTTATAACAATATACTACAATTATTGTTAAAAATCGAAAGCGCAAACACCTAGGAAATTTTTTCCTTGGTGTTCGCACTTTTGATTTTTAACAATGTATAGCCATCTAGCCCAACAGTTAATTTCGATCAACTACAATTACTTTCGAAAAGTAATACAATTATTTTGACGTTACATTTCAGTACCTTGAGGCAGTAATTCGGGATCATTTTATTTACAGTATACGTGCCAAAACTCAGATCTTTCTATTTACACCGCAACAGCTTTTGCGCCTCAAAGTGAACTATACTGGACGGTTGTTTTGCTGGAGCACACGACAAAAGTGTCAAAAATGATGAATAGCTTATTTAGATGTGACTCGAAAAACGGTCGTCTCACCGGTCTTCAATGTTCATTCAACGGTGAATCGTCTTAATTTAAAGGTACGTGATATAATTCCGGTCTCTCTGGTTTACAAGGAGTCGTCACGTGACACGTTTCCCTCCCGCCTCGGAGGCAATGTAATTTTATTCTCCCAAGAGCACGAGTTGACGTATTCTCGGTGATTCCTTCCAAGGAGTATTGATCCCAAACCAGAGCCCAACTTATCGCTTGCTAGGCGGAACCGTCGCCAGGTGAGGAAAGGGATGGCACAAGCTCCCTAAAACGTGTATTTTCTCAACAAACGGGTGACGATATCTGCTCATATATCCTTATTCCCGAATAAACTTCTTAAGGAAAGGCAGTGAGGCCTACCACGAGCGGCACCTGTTTCGCTCGATTCCTGTCTTTTCCCACTACAAGCAACACCTTTACTTGACAAGGCCAAAAATAGTCACGAAGCGTACTGGGGCCTTGGCAAGGCATTTGAGATTAACTATTTATTCAGTCGTTTATTTTTACAATGATCGAAGCTTACTGTTGTAAGTTGCTTGAAGAAAGAGCAGGAAGATTGGGGATCAATTTGTCCTATCCTCTCAGGTTTTAAAATGTATTAACCTCACTGGTAATGTGTCCTTCGCCTTGTAGCCTATATAAGCCATTCATCCCTAAGCTGACAGGGCGCTGGAAGCTACGTGCTGGTTGGAACAGTCACACGTCTATCTTTCGCCACGTACCCACGTTCTCGTTTGTAACCACGCGCAAAGAAAGGGACTGGACAGGTGACCAAACGAAGGTGGTTTATTGGTTCTTGTGGGCTCGTAACTCCCACTGCACCGTCAGCTCGGGAATAAACGAAGTATAGTGTCGTCGCGATGTCGTGACGCCGTGAATGTCTTGCCTAGGGTTCGTGATCCGTGGCCTTCCTGCGATGTCTGTACGCGTAAGCTTTTCTCCTTCAACTTTCAAGTGCGCCTTTGTGCGTCTGTCGAGTTCTTTGGAAGAGGATTTGGGATCAGATGGCCGTCGTTTATTTGCTGTGATCTCTCTCTAACGTCATTACACCTTGTAATTTTTTTTAAAGCTCTGTAAACAAGCTTTTTTTTGGGACAAATGTAGTTACAAAAGAAATGAGTAATCTTCTTAAAATTACTTCCTGAAAATAAATAATTACATTACTGAATTACCAGCCTAGAAATGTAATTTGGTAGATCACAGAAAATCAATTTAATTACTGTAATTTCATCACAGTAGTGTAGTTAGTGCCATACCTGGTCTGAAGCCATATTTTACTTAATTTAATTTATTAGCGTGGGCAACAAAGTAATTTTCTCGTTATAGGCACCTGACACTATGGAGTGGAAAAGCAAAATACTGGTAAAAAAAACGTAGAAATATATGCCCAAATATGGGACGAGGGCTTCCCAGAATGTTAAAATATTAAATATGGTTACTTTTGACCTTTGTAAAATGTTACAGTTATAAATAGAAAGCCGCAAGGGAGGGAAGTTAAAAAAATTTGCTCAGATTATAGATAGAATAAGTTTTTAGGCGTTATCTAAGCGACGGTAGGTGGAAGGTGTGGTGTGCTGTAAAACTACTTTTTTTCTGGAAAGTATGGTGGCTGGAGATCTCGTGCAATATGGTGAAAGTGGACGCCATTCTACGTGTTTTCACAATGGGTAAGGCAAGTTTCGTTTTAAGCGCGCTGACGGAGGCTGTAAAGTTATAGTTGAGGTAGATAAACTGTACGCCGTGGCTTGTGACTGCCTCACGATATCTAAAAACAAGAACTTAGGGGGATTACAAATGACTGAAGCGTGCTCCAACTGTGCACGGGCAAGTGACGTGTAGGCAAAGTCTTTAGTTTCCTTGGCGGCAAGAAAAGGTTACGTCGCAGAAAAAAGAAAGAAAGCAGAGTGTGCTCTTAGCTTTGCTGATAATGTGAATTATGTGATCTTCAAATGAGAGACTACTTGCAACTTGCACCCCGAGAAACTTTCATGCTGAAACTTTTTCAAATGTCTTCGCGGAGAGGTTGTTACGAAATTTATAGTGTTTTGTTTGGTGGTAATTGACATAAAATTTCTCGTATTTGCGCTTACTTGCATTTGCGTCAGTTACGTTGATTTACGGATGAGTTTATTCACGTTAATTTGCGAATGACCCTTTAGAACAAAGATCCAAAAGTTCGGGTAGTGTATCCGTATGGCAGGGTATGTGTACAACAAACTCAAGACGCATCTTCGATTATATGCCCAGGTTATATATATATGTACAGAGAAGTAGTTTGCTCATAAATGAAATTGTGATACAAGGTGAAATAAAATAATGGATGCGAGAGTTGATATTACGATGTTTTCTAACCGGCTCGCCTGGATACCTTTGCTCCGTGAAAATTGATTCCTCAGCCGCCTTGGTGGTTCCAAGGCAAAGCGCTGGCCTCTCTTATCTCCAGGTGGTGGTTTTGAATCCCAAACAACGTGTCCACAATCTGATGGAGGCTTATTTGGGAAAAAGCACCCTGTAACCGAGATTTTTGTGGCACTTCAAACGATTTGCAGGTAGTCCACATTAATCCTCAGTCCTCCGCTGGGGCATATCAGATGCCTTCGTTAGTTTTGCACGTAGAAACAACAAATATTTAGGTGTAGTTTTATACGGTATAGTAACCAAAGTAAGTGATGCTCGACGATGTAAAAAACAAAACAAAAAAGAAAACACGACAACTGATCATTGATTCAACAGGACATTGAAATCAATGTTGCCTTTGCGTGGGACAGATTTCAACAGAATCCTTAAACATTTTGAAGTAGGTTCATGTAAAAAAAATGTGTCTCTGCAAACCTCCTTCGAATGGTATTGATGGATCAGGAAAGGAAGGGAAGAGGTCGAGGACCCCAAATGTTGCGAGTGACCTTTTACCCAGAGACTTTTGATAATTTCCGACTTTTTGTCCAGGACAATAACTGGTGTCCTTCCTCGCCCACTGTACTCAGGATGAGTCGTCGCCTGGAGCTTGCACTTTTTATTGACCTCCCACGTGGACATCAGGGTCGTAAGTTTTTGCACACAGAAACAAAAACTCAGTGCCGGTTGAATTGACGGAGATCGCGGAGAATACGTTCCCGAGGTGCTTCGATAATACGTGCACCCGCTGGCAGAAATGGTTTATTGCAAAACATACTTGTTTTCAAGCAGGATATGTTTAAGGGATCTATCCTTTTTTGGGTTTCCCTTTATATAAAGGAAACCCAATCGGAGTCCTTTTAGAATACCCTGCAATTTTTTTTATTATCCGTACATGCACAATAACTACAACGGCACGCGAAGAAAATACTCTACACGTATGTGCAAGCAGACGAGTGTATGAGTATTCCTCCACGTGTGTGCAAACATCTGCTATAAGTAGAACGAGTAACAAACCACGTCGGGATGACGCATTTTTGTATGCGAATGAGTGCCAATCTGACGTTATACTATATAAAACGAGATGGTTTAAAGTGTCATCCCGGGTAGGGATTTCTACTTTAACAATTCTTTGACTTGCAGAGCGCGAAGGGCTGAAAAAGATACGAGACACAAAACTAGCGCTATAGCAACATCACCTAGCATAATAAAATCGTCTGTACTAGAATTTCGACCTCATCACTGAGAGATTGATTGAAGACAAACTGTACACGAGTGTTGCCTGGGCGTTGGACTGGACCTCGTGAAAAATCAATAAGTAAAAAGTGCACTCGGTACCAAATTGGCAATTGCTGAAGTGGCAACATTGGCAGGTTAAGGTCGTTACATGAATGAAGAGGAGAGAATTTTCGCAGGTCTTGATTATGCAAAGTGTTGTAGGAGTACTTATATTTAAAAAAAACGAGAAAAAAGACGAAAGTGAAATAAATACAAGAATACATTGATACATCGAAGCAAACGCAGAGATAAGAGAGCATAAATAAATTGCAGTAGAGCTGATAATAAATAAAGAAATAATCTAACAACTATAGCTTTATAATATTTTAAACAATATTAAAAAAAAACTTTTGAAAAGAAAAAACGCCTCCAAATAGAAACCTAGCCAAACCTCGTGTAGGATGGTCAAGGTAAATATTATCTTGCAAGTCTAAGCCACGAAAGGTGTAGTGGGGTGGTGAGCTGGACTAGTTGGTATAAAGACATGTGGAACCTAACTGCGCACAAAGGACGAGGACAAAGGAAAGGAACACACAAGACACACAAGCGCTGACTCGGAACTGAAATATATTACGCATATAAAGAAGATGAAAGCTACAGAAAAGCTGTAGCTTTGCGCTGCACATGCACTTGGCTGCAAGGTTGATTAATAGAAAAAGGTTGACAAGGAGAAAAGCATCCAGTTGGTCTTCAGACAAACAAAAGTCCTCAGGCGGTTCCGTAAAAAACAGATATGGGGAACGCTTGCCGATTAAACAATTAAACTTCTGCGTACATGTACCATGGCGGTACTTGTGTGCTGAAAAAAATTCTGTCTGCGCTTTAATTCTCTCCGACAACTTTGGCGTCTGCGCCGCAGACCAGTACTAAGTATTCCAAGATGATGCAGTATTTCTTTTTTCAAAGGAACAGAGCATACCTTGATGTATTCATCCTTTACAAAAATGGCATATCTGGACTTATATAAAAAAACAGATATGGTTATATAAAAAAATTGGGCATATCTGGCCATATAAAGCATATCGGTTTATATAAGGCATATCTCACGAGATATGTTAAATTTTTTAGATCCATATCTGGGTCTGCCACATAGGGTTTTATCTGCCTCTCATATATGGCAAGATATGCCCTAATCAAATAAGGCAACCTTTATATATATTGTCGTTTTCTACAAATATCTAGCAAAAGCGACTTTTTATCTGTATAAGAAAAATACCAATTGGATATTCAGCATGTACCAACTTTTATAAATTTTCACATGAGCTGCGCTTTACGCCACTCCTGATTTCGCTCAATTTGGTTCCCAGGGAAAGCAGGTTTATCGACATTCGCGTAACGAATGTCGATGAAACGTTAATGTCGACGAAACGTGTGTCCATGAAACGTGTGTCCACGAGAAGGTGGCCATGGAACATGTTATCACGAAACACAGGGAGAATAAAAATTTTGTATTCTACCTGCACTTGTGACATGATTTCAGACGGCCAATGGCAGGTGACTACTGGTAGAATTTCGGTGAAATTATTCTCCCGGCTGTCAGGAAATAGACACGTCCTAATTCTAGAGGTAATCTGGAAGAGTACCTGTAGGAAAATGATCAATTGTCGCGAAGTAGGTTGCAGCGCACTTACGTTGACGATACCAAACTTGAAAGGTGTAATCCAAGATATATGTCGACACGGGCACGGCAGATCCACTCAAACACAGAAACGAGAAGGAGGGTGTCCGTGAAGATTCAACATCATGTATCGGGTGATTCAAGGAGCGGCCAGGGTCTTTAAACTGACCGCAAAATTCGGTTTCTTTACCTGTCATGTTCCGATTTTGTACAGCGTTGGCCAAAGGTGGTGCATTTTTTTTAAATTCGCGAAGAGCGAGCTTTTTGTGGAAAAAGTAAAAAAAGAAAAAGGCTTAACTCCTATAGACACGCAGCGAAGCCAACGGTCTTCAAACCATAGGGCACTCTATGGTTTAACGACCGGTGGCTTCGCTGCGTTTCCATTAGAGTTAAGCCTTATTCTTTTTTTACTTTTTCCTCAGGTAAGCTCACTCTTTGCAAATAATATAGAAAAAATGCACCGCCTGTGGCCAACGCTGTACAAAATCGGAACGCGATAGGTTAAGAAACCGAATTTTGCGGCCGATTGAAAGAGCCTGGCCGCTCCTTGATATCACCAAGTAGAACAAGCTGTCATTTGTAGAACCTAACACTAAACGCATCACAAAACAATTCTTGGGCTTCTTTGAAGAAATCGCTTGTTGCCGATATACCGGTAGGACTTTTCGAACGAGATACCATTTACTACACGAGCAGAATCCACAGCAGCCACGCAGGGAACGCCATACACCAAACTAGGTCCGCATTCGCAACCAGGCATTCCGAGATTGCCAACGGCTAATGCGTCATCCGTTACACCACGCGACCACGTTTCTGCCATTTCCTGCGCACAGAGAGCGGAGTCAGGCAATAAAAAGTCTACGGCTGATTGGTTCGGCAAGTCAGCGCCTTCTACCACGCTTTCAGCTTAGGGAGAGAGAAAAAAGGAGAGAAGGAAAGGCCAAAACGGAAGTGCACACACAAAAGGCTTATCTTTTGGGGCATCAATGACCACAATGAGCGGTTTGACACTTGTAACCAAGGTTGATGGTGCAGTGAATGCTATGTGTGGCCTTGGGCTTCAGGCAGGTGCAGTGTCCTGCCTTATCAGCAGCTTCTAGGCTGTAGTCACGAGACCCTAACCGGAGACACGATTGACCTAGAACATGCATAGCGTCTACCCTGCTGTCAATACCGAGTGAACAGGACAGCTCTATGAAGTCCAGCTTTTGAACTTCCAAAGAAGATGTCCAGCCCGAAAGTGACCTAAAACGATGCAAGTTTGAAGATACTATGTTTTACGCCGCATAACCCACATTATAATTTTAAATGAAAAAAATAAGCGCGACTATTTTTTGCGCACGATGTCCACAAATAAATAGATAAATTAATATATATTTTTTACCACTAAATTTAAAATGATGTGTACACTGTTAGGTTCGCGTTTTTAAATTTGAAATTTTTTACGAAAGAGTTACACATAAAAGACACCATCCAGAGCACATCTTCTGACTTTCAACACACGATGAATTGCCGACGCTCGCAAACGGAAGGTTGCAATGCTGCGCGAACGGTTTTTGAAAGATGCTGCGTAGGGTACTCCGGGCGCAACGGCTTCGCAGCCGTTCAAAGGGAAAAGGATTCGGGACGACGAAGTAGCGTCTTGCATCTTCAGTAAGCTAACGGTTCGTTTTTCCCCGCTAAATTTAGCGGGGAAACATGAAGAAAATTAGTTTCACTGCTAGATTGAGCGGGAAAATTGACGTCACGTGACATAAGCACCAATTTAATTTCCTGCTAAATTTAGCGGTGCGGTTACACCGATGCGGACGGCGACGCCGACACCACTTAATGCAGAAATGAGCGCCTAAGAGCTGCGATCTAAAATTCATTATTTGATTAACTCGCTTTCCGATCTTATGCATTTCGTCATATTGTCACACGTCAAACATACAACCAAAAATCATTTGTCTTTCAATCTTCAAAGTGCGCAATTGATTAATTGGTCCGAATATCTGGAATAACTTCACTTTAAGGATGTTACCAATAGTTCACCAATTACATGAGACTCGTACAATATGGATCAATCAACTAGTGTCTTGGCGAGTACATATGACTTCTTGCTTGCACGACCGAAACTGGCCCATTTATCATTATCAGGGGATATATTTTTACCCATATATGTCGTGAACGGGTAATATATGACAGTATTTACTTTTATACAACGATATATGGCTCTATTCGCACACGTATATGGCAATATATGACCGTTATCACGCACTTATATATAAATATGGCAGTATTTGCCCACTTATATGGCGATATCTGGCCATATTTGCTCCCATATATAGCGGTATATGGCCATATTTGACTCCTTATGTTATCATAAATGGCCTTATCTAAAATATATCAGGGCCATATATGACATTTTCGTACGGCATCTCAATCATTATAATACATATTTTATGAAAGTTTGAACACTCTATGCGCAGGCATAAATTTATTTAAAGGAAACCCAATCCGAGTCCTTTTAGAATACCCTGCAATTTCTTTTTATTATCCGTAGGTGCACAATAACTACAATGGCCCGCGAAGAAAGTATTATACGTTCATATGTTTAATCGAAGCGGTCAAGAGCGAAATGTCAATAAAAAAGGTCGCTAAGGTTTACCGATAGGAACGATTAAGAACGTGGCTCTCATGCCCAGTTTTTCGGACATTGCTCACCCAAACAGGGGGCTTCCTGTTGGGATCTTGAAAAAACATAAAAAACAAGAAGTGCATGTGTATAAAAAATTCATTAAAAACTCTTAAATTGAGTGCTATGAATTATTTGGCTTCTGCTCTTTCTTGTGAAAAGTCATTTAACTTTATAGATTTAAGTAGTTATGTAAAATATTGTATATCAAAAAGCCACCAGTTCCCGACAAAAACATTGCAGTTGAAAAAGCCCATCCCTGAAGCAAGGTTTGCCATTTTTATGAAATACAGTTCGTTGTAAATAAATCCTGCTCTTGCAGGGGCATTAAATGCATTAAGATTAAGATGTTGCAAGGAAACGAACCATTGGCTTATTCAGAATGCATAAAGCTAATAGGGTAACAAGAGAGCGGACAGAAGTACGCGGTTCTTCGTCGAAGACTAGACAGAGACTGCTCATCGCTGAATTGTCGTTAAATTGGGTGTTGCGCGAATTTAGGCGTCTGGCTGTTGAACCAATGGCTCCTGTAACGCCGGACTACCTTGTCCTCCGACTCTGGAATTCTAGCTACCGGTTTTCATGACATGCTTTATGTGAACTCGATGCACTCTTTGGAGAACCACTTAATTGCTCCTGTCGGCCAGATATAGGCTTAACACTCAACAGCTTTTGTGCCTAACCAATATATCAGTCCATACACCGAACTCACATGGCGTTTAAATACTGGTATCAAATGACGCCTCTTCAAAATTAATTTGACTGTAGTATAATAAAAATGCCTTGAATAATTATTTACGTAAATAATAATTTAAGACGTGGAAATGATGAATGTACAATATTATGATCTCAGTGACTAACCAGCAATGATCTTTGCCAACTTTTAGTAATGTTTTTCTACGAGAAAAAAACGCAGATGAACACTGAGAACAGCAACTGGTTCTGGAAAAGCAGTTTTCATAAATATTTACATTGTTGTTTTGATATTTACAATGCCTAATTAATTTCAACGTTATCCTGATTTTAGTGTGTTACTGCACGAACTTCTTATCTGTAGAATATCATATCAAGCATATTCAGAAACAGTTAAAATATCAATGTAGAAACATTCATATATGCCCTTTATTATTCCTTTGTTTTGTACATCAGACCTTGCTTGAATAAGTTAAAAAAGAAA
Source organism: Ixodes ricinus (assembly GCA_037355805.1). NCBI lineage: Eukaryota > Metazoa > Arthropoda > Arachnida > Ixodida > Ixodidae > Ixodes > Ixodes ricinus. The sequence goes on along the minus strand of JAZHYW010040246.1, from coordinate 95,200 downwards.
AGCCTCCACGTGTGTGCAAACATCTGCTGTAAGTAGAACGAGTAACAAACCACGTCGGGATGTCGACCCTGTAGCGAACGGATGTTATAAACCTAGCACCAAAGCAATTTATTTTAAGTGCTCTGCTGAACTCACCGAGAGTCGTCCCTGGGATCGTCTATGACTCCGGCAAACAGGATGTGCTCAACAAGGCTGTTCCAGAAAATGGCAGAATTAAAAAAATATTCCATATCTGTCTATGCCGATGAGTGCCGATCTGGCGTTAGACAATATGAAACGAGATGGTTTAAAGTGTCATCCCGGGTAGGGATTTCTACTTTTAACAATTCTTTGGCTTGAAGAGCAGGAAGGGTTGAAAAAGACGCGAGACACAATACTAGCGCTATAGCAACGCCACCTAGAATAATAAAATCCTTTTTCCTAGAATTGCGACCTCATCACGGAGAGATTGATTAAAGACAAATTGAACACGAGTGCTGCCTGGGCGTTGGTCTGGACCTCGTGAAAAATCAACGAGTAAAAAGGTTACTTTGTATCGAACTGGCAATTGCTGAAGTGGCAACATCGGCAAGTTAAGGACGTTACATGAGTGAAGAGGAGAGGATTTTCTCAGGTCTTGATTATGCAAGGTGTTGTCGGAGAACTTATATTAAAAGAAACGAAAAACAAAAACGAAAGTGAAAAAAACACAAGAATACCATGGTATATTGAAGCGAACGCAGAGATAAGAGAGCATAAATTAATTTCAGTAAAGTTGATAATAAATAAAGAAGAAATAAAATAACAGTTGTAACCTAAAAATAATTTTGACAAGATTTAAAAAAAAGTTGTAAAAGAAAAGACGCCCTAAAATGAAACTTAGCCAAACCTCGTGTAGGATGGTCGAGGTAAATAGTTTCTTGTAAGTCTAAGCCACGAAAGGTGTAGAAGGATGGGGAGCTGGGCTAGTTGGTATAAACACATGTGGAACCAAAATTTGCACAAAGGACGAGGACAAAGAGAAGGAACACACAAGACACACAAGCGCGGACTCGGAACTGAAATATATTACACAAATAAAGACGATAAAAGCTTCTGAAAGGCTGTATCTTTGCGCTGCATACACACTGGGCCGAGGAGTTGACCAAGAGAAAAAAGGTTGACCAGGAGAAAAAGGTTGACCAGGAGAAAAATGTTGACCAGGAGAAAAGCATCCTGTCGGTCTTCACACAAGCAAAAGTCCTCAGGCGGTTCCATAAAAACAGATGATGGGGAAAGCTTGCCGATTAAAACAATTAAACTAATGCGTTCAAGTACCATGGCGGTACTTGTGTTCTGAATAAAAATCAGTCGGCGCTTTTATTCTCTCCGACAACTTTGTTGTTCTGCGGTGCAGCCCAGCATTAAGTATTCCAAGATGATTGAGTATTTTTTTTCAACGGAACGGAGCATTCCTTGATGTTTTATCTCAATCACTATAATACCTATTTTATGAAAGTTTGAGCACTCTATGCGCAGGCTTAAATTTTTACCGCCTGAGTTACATGATGCACGTTTCAATGCTACCTAACAAAAAATAATTAGGGTTGTGTGGATATTTATATAGCGTGCAGTTGGTCAGACATTTTAAAGTTGCGACGAGTCACCTGCTGTTGATTAGGATATTAGCCAGTGCAGTACAACCGCTACCCTGGGGTCTTTAACGTGCACCACGCAGTAGTGATACACGACCGCACGCCGGTACGATGCTCATCCAGATCAAAACGGGCAGGGGTGGGATTCAACCCTGTTCATGCATGAAGCTAAACTCGGAACAAAAGGGAAGTGGGTGTTGTTTGTAGGAGACCCACAATTATTGTTTCATGTGAAAAGAATACAATTGCGTGTAAAAAATTGTGATTTCGTGATTTAAACAGAAAAATATAGGTTCCAGTACAGCGCTACCGATGCATCCTAATGATATATTCCAAAGATTCAAATATGAGAAGAATTTGTAAGATATTCAATTTACGGCACATGTACCGTGCAAGCATTAGGAAAATTCAATCAGGAAATATACCGCCGAAGTACGACATTGGAGGTCGTATGAGTGGGGAAAGTAGGTCGCATGTTTGTCCGATGAGAGGGACCAGCAGGGCTGCGCAAGTTATTTCATTGAATGTCCTAAGTAGGGTAGAGAGGAGGGGGCGGTGACTTTGTGTCAAATTCAACAGTGGCGCCAAATGCCCTCCCTTCCTCCTCCCCTTTCAGGGATTACTGTTTGCTGCTTGGTTTGTAGCTGAGTTTTCCCGATTAATTAGAACACGTCGGAATGCGAAGGGTAGTGTAATCCTACTCCCTACCCTTACTTTGTTTTCATAAATTTTGTGCTGCTACAGTGCGATAAACCTTTGCCTGAAATCTGATATATCTGGCTGCGATTAAAATTGCAAAGGCGATTCAGGGAATTGTTCTAGTGTTTAGAGTTTATTTCCTAATAATCCCATACGAGGTTAACACCCTTTATCAAACATGTTTTCAAACTCATTTTCATGGAGCTCCCTGAACTCGCGTGGGCGTCACTCGCCAGTGCATATTGTAAAGCACCAGCGGAAATAAGTAACTTACAACTGTAAATATGCTCCCGTATCCTGTTTGGAGTAAGAATGTCGATATAATATTGTCTGTTTTTATGCTTGCCCTATAGCCACGGGATTCGTCTTATTGAAGTACAAGAGTAATTTTCAGATGGACGGTTGACAATGTACCTTTGGAGCTCCTTATATACTTATATTAGCCAATATAAACGCCCAGCGTGTGAAAAATGAAATAATACAAGTGACCCCACTGTGAAGATAAAGGAAAGTGGCATTACATTCGGGTCTGAACTGTTCTTAGTATACAGCAGTTTCAAGAACCACTTCCATTTCCAGCAAGTATTCAGCAGCTCTGCCTATAAACCTATCCTACCATATAGTCTACTGTTAAGTAAGTATGCAATTCTTAATTATCGTATGTGTAGGCTGTGTCAGATTCCAGAAACAGGATCGTGGTTGCACAGATGATAGAACACATGAAGGCACGAGCAGGGAGGTGTCTTTTAGCATGCATTTTTTAAATGTTATCCTTCAGTAGTTGTTTTGGCAATAGTGACGGTAATATTTTGGTCACCGAAGAAAGAATTCCTCAAACGCCGGCTCACCGGTTCTTAGGATTGTGTGAAAACGATTATGTCGCCGGCTACTTTGGCTGGCAACCTTCATCACGCCGGAAGCCAACTCGAGTAAGGTGGAAAATACGCCTACGGCGAATGAAGAAGCGTGAAGCTACTTCATGCGCTAAGGCAATATTTTAGACCTTGCTCGAGTTGGTTTGCCGCGCGATGTAGTTCGCCAGCCGGAGTAGTCGGTGATATAACCGTTTGTTAGCATGAAGAAGCGTAACTCTTCTTCATGGACTCTGGCGAGGATTTGAGCCGGATATACGTCGCGTGAAATCACCCTATACTAGGCTTGTTTATCGGGACCAGAAATCGTTATGCAGGATAAAGTACAGTACTTAAAACGGCTGATGGAATTTATGTCTTGGAATCCACTCTCGATTACATAAACACATGCGGAATAACTTCTGTTCCGCTAGTTTCTGTAGCAGCAATTTTAAGAACATCCTGCTTACCGATGCCATAGGCAGTTCGAGTGACGCATCACGCGGAGTTCATCGATGCATTAAAAACAACGCAGCATGAGAGCCGGTGTTGTAGGAACCGTTGACTATAAATGACCTCGCTACGTTTTGTTGCTCGTTCTGTTAATAACACACGCTAGCACACACACGTGTAGTTCTTTCTAAATATTTTTTTTACACTTGGCCAAGTTAGTTTAAATGTAGCACTGGGAACCAAATACGTCAAAAATAAAAAAAGAACGGTATATGCTTGCTCCTAAAATATTCTTAGAGCAATTCCAAACCAACAAAGAATGATTGACGGATACTATAAATATATAGAGTCTACATCCAATTAACAAGTTAACCAAACTTTTTCGTTTGCACAGCCTGCGGTGTTTGGCAAACGCACGTCCGGGCACCTTAAAACATGCATAGTAGCCGACGGATTAAGGAATGCAGGGTGTGGCTTATAATGCGCACGATTCATGCTTCGTCATAGGCTCTTCGGCGTTTTTATCCACTAATGCCGCAATCTCATTGGCTGCGGGAACATAATGAGATGCACGCGGGGTTAGCCATGCTCTGCGTTTCTTAAGATGTCAGTGACTCTTTAGTTTGTTATCCCCGCATCGAAGTAAGCAGTATGCCCAACCGAAAGTGATAAAGATTTCTGATTATCTCCATGTATATTTTTAGGCCTGCTTTAAGGTAAGTGGAGAAAAAAAGGTTAGCAACGTCCAGAAGTGCATGGCGCCAAATTGACGGACGTTATAATAAGATGTTTCTTAGTATTTGCGACAGCGTGAAGCAGCTCTTTTATCGAAAGCGAACAAATTTTACTTTCACTCTGATGCGTCTTCTTAATGTAGCGGTTATGAGAAGACGCAGAATCGCGTTGAAATAATCGTTGCATGACTTCTACCCAAGAGAAAAAAACTGTTCAGCGTATTTTAACCTTTTTTTCCACAAACTTGTTGTCCTTAGTATACTCTATAGGGTCATTAAGGTCGGTGCGATCGTGTTTACACCAAGGCGTATAGACTCATATCACTTAACGTAATCGTAACGCCGTGGATTTTATACCGATGACGCTCCTTGCACATCGCTTTCTCGTGAAACGCTTTTTTGTTTTTTTCTTCTGTCATTTCTTACATAGGTTCCCTTAATTATGCTACTTTCATAATCGTCCATCCACTTTCGCGTTCACCAAAAATGGCTGTGTGACTGTGCATCGGAATCTTCACACTGCTCAATTGTTGGTTCCGAATCGAAAGCACCTACCGCTTACCCAATGGAACTGTTTCCGTGTCTGGTGAAATATTTTCTTTTATCCTGTGGGTTAATTAGGCACAAGTATTGCTGCTACTGGACCCGGATTGCTTTAGTTCAGGGGTGGTCAACCTTTTGCTGCAGCGGGCCAAAATGCCTGCACAGTCGAGACGCGGGGAGGGCCGAACGGAGAAACGTAAAAGGGGGGAGGGGGCTGTTTTTAGGAGTCAAAGATAATAAAAAGAAACGGGCACATATTTAAAGTGGCATGCAAAGATGTTCTCTTGATACAGGTACACATAAGGCAAGATTGCTCGAGCCCCCTCTTAGTTAGATTGGGTGCTCATAATTGATGCAAACAATCACACAAAACTCCTAACTGAAATTCGTAAACAAATTTAACGTGCTCATCTGTCAATCGCAAGGCCCACATTTGGCTACACAGCAGTCTTCATCTGGAAAAGGTATGTACGCAGATATGTAAGTGCTCTATGAAACAGTTCGATGAAGGCCATTCTGAAAGTTTGTAGATTCGAAAGCATTTATTCAGGGAGGTCAGCGGAAAACTTAACAAAGTCGTTCGCTGCAAATGCACCCTTCACCTTATTTTATGATTGGGGAGCACCTGATCAGCAAACTCTATCTGGCAAATCTCTTTATCATGTTCAAAGTTAATACGTTCTATTATATCGAATTTTCAACCAAACATACACCTTGTCCTGGAGTGTTTTGTTGAGAAGGGGGGGGATTTTCGGTGGCGTGCCGGGGCCCGCATATTATGGCCTCGCAGGCCGGATGCGGCCCGCAGGTCGCCGGTTGCCGACCTTTGACTGCCGTTGCAGTTATTGTCAACATACGGGTGATCCAGAACATCTGTGAAAGCCTTTTTACATGTTCCAACTTCTGCCAGGGGGAGCAGAGCTTGTCGATACACTTCTTGAGCCCACTTTTTGCGCTCTCCTACAGCTCAACCAGAGATTTTTTTGTGCTGGAAAACTGACGTCGCCGACGTCGTCATGCCAGCTCATGAGATAGATGCCGCAAGGGGCCGAGTGAAGTGCGTAGTGCGGGTGCGGAATGGCAACAGTTCTTGTTTCATGAGGAACTTGTAAACCATGAAGAGTATTTGGGTCAACGGTTACTGGTAACCAGTTACGTCCGTGGTCATCAACAGCTTCGTGGCTTTCCCTGATTCGTCGATGCAATTTGCAGGCTCTTTTGTATGACATGATCTTTTCGCCTCAATACAGCAAGACTTAAGATTAACGCCGTTCTCAATTTGTTTTACAACCAATCGCTGGTCATCACCTTTGGTTAATACACCCGATGTATTTCAGCAGCAACGTGGCTACATGGACGTGTGTACTTTTTTAATTGCCGTGTTGTGTCAAAATATAATCTAAAATAAATTCTGGGTCTGCTACACAGGTGGTACATTGCATGCCGCATGGGCACAGTACCAGAACTTTAGGATCGTACTTTTCTGTGGGAACTCACGCATTAATGGCCCTCGAGAAAGTTATGGCGTGCGCAGCAGAAATAAGTTTGAAAGCATTCTTCACAAAAAGTGGTATTCATGTTTGTGACTAAAAACGGCGGTTTGTCCTTTGTCATACCGTAAATAAAAATCATTTATGTTTTTCCTACTGCGAATTGATGGAAATAATGATCCTGAAATTGCGTATGGGCGCCAGCATCCTGTCTGAAATTTGAACGTTGACATTGAGTTTTATGCGATGAACTGAGCGGATATTTGATGGCGCGTGGACTCAAAGTTTTGTTCTTGCGTATACGCAGCTGTGTTTTATTCTACAGTGCCCCAATTATTTCCCTTAGTAAGCGAACTCCAAGGCTGTTTCACTACTAATCGTTCGGCAGAAGCAGTTCTTCTATTCACCGATTCCAGAAAGATAACGTAACATGTATCTGAGAATGTGCGTGGTAAATATTGCATTTCTTGCCAAAGTTCTGCTTTTAATATACACCTCAGCAGTTATTGGATCTAGCAACTGCAGGCCTTCTGCAAGTAATGATGCATGGAAGGTAATGATATATTATTTTTATTGTGTGCAAAAGTATACATTAGCTAGTTAGACCGCTGTCTACCTTACCACCTCTTTCATAGAGTATTTCTTACTGCAAATGTTTCAGTTCCTGGAGACGTTTAAAGAAGGCTATATCCGGTATACAACAGTGAACCTTCACGAGATATGCCACTCATTCGATCAAATACAGCTTGATACAACAACCAAAGAGGCTGTCTACAGTGTTACCACCTTGTCAACTGATAATGACCATGCAAAGTAAGTAACTGTAGGACCATTACTGGAAAGTAGTGATGAGCACACGGAAAGAGGTGCCCAGTTTGGCAGCCGACCTTTATAATATTTTAGTTCCTCTCAAATCTGAGTAAATATCTTGGTTAATGTGCTCTCCAAATTTTAGAGCGCAGCTCTTAGGCGCCGGTTTCCGGCTTGAGCGGCGTCGGCTTTGGCTTCGGCGTCGGCGTCGGCGTCGGCGTAACCACGCGTTGCATTATGGGAAGTTTCCATAATGACGTCACAAGGGTTACCCTCGTGAGGGTTACGAGTGTTACGAGGGTTACTCTCACTAGGGTTACGAGGTTACCCTCACGAGGATCATGAGGGTTACCCTCACAAGGGTTGCCTTCACGACGGTCACGAGCGTTACCCTCACGAGGGTTGCGAGGGTTAGTTACCCTCAAAAGGTTACCGTCACGAGTGTAACGAGGGTTACTCTTCCGAGAGTCACGATGGTCACGAGGGTTATGAGAGTTATCCTCACCAGGGTCACGAGGGTTACCCTCAGAAGGGTTACTAGGGTTACCCTCACGAGGGTTACCCCTCACGAGGGTTACTAGGGTTACCCTCACGAGGGTTACCCCCACGAAGGTCACTAGGGTTACCCTCACGAGGGTCATGAGGGTTAGCCCCCTGAGGTCACGTGAACTCCCTGAGGTCATGTGACCTCCTGAGTTCACGTGACCCCAGGGAGTCACGTATCCCTCAGTACCCTTCCATCCTATCCCTCAGTACCCTTCCATCCTCCTCCTCAAGAGCTGCGCTCTAATTCGGCATTACTGGGAGTTGTAAACGGCTTTCACTTTTTTTACATATATCTGAGTTTATGAAGAGTGTCTTGGTGCACCATCAAAGAAATCTTTACGTGTCAGGCTCGTGTTCCGATTGTTTCATCAAAGAGAAAATTTAAATGCTTTACTGAAAGAAAGAATCGAAGGATGACATATGGGCGATGAAGAATTTTCATAACCTTCTTTGGGCTGATAAAGCCTTTTAAGTGTTCAAATAGGACTGTTAAGCAGGCTGTCAAATAAAGACCTATATATGCATATACGTGTTTTTTTTTTATTCTTGCAGATTTGTTTAAAAAAAAGCCGTGAAAGCTACACTTATGCGGTCTATGCGAGTCAGTTATACGCCCAGGGGACATTATGCGGATGGCTAATCTTTGCGATAAGTCAACTAATTAATTAAAATTCGCTAATTAACGTTTTAATTAGTGAAAATAGACATATGGTTCCAATGAGAAACTTGCCTAGCGTCGTCCAAAACCCCTAAATCAGTAATATTTAGAAAAACTTTGAGCGCGTGAGAAGCGCGGTAGTGCGCTGAAGTTACCACTCGTGGAGCAGGTACAAGGCTGGGGCTAGATAAGAGAAAGAAAAATTGCGCGGGCGCCTTACCGAAACCGCTAGTCTTGCACCTGCTCCACGAGTGGTAACTTTAGTGCACTACTACGCTTCTCACGTGCTGAAAGTCGTTCTGAAAATGACTGATTTAGTGGTTTTTGATAACGCTCGCCAAGTTTCTAATTGGAATCATATGTCTATTTTCATTATTTCAAAAGTTAATTAGTGAATTTAGTTAATTAGCCGACTTATCGCAAAGATTAGCCGCCCACATAATGTCCTCCTGGGCGTATAACTCACTTGCACAAACCGCATAAGTGTAACTTTCATGGACTTTTTTTAAAACAAATCTGCAAGAATAAAAAACAGAAAACACTCGGTATATATATAACGGTTTTTTATATCTTAACAGATTTGTTTTAAAAAAAGTTACACTTATGCGGTTAATGCAGGAGCGGGGCTAATCGTAGCGATCAGTTGGCTAATTAGATAAAATTCGTTAATTAACTTTTTAAGTAATGAAAATAGACCTATGGCTCCAATTAGAAACTTGCTGAGCGTCATCGAAAACCACTAAATCAACACCTTTTAGAAAGACATAAGCAGGGGCAGCATTTTACAGCGTTCTAAAAAAACGCTCAATTTGGACGCGTTTTTAGGTTTCGATTTCTTATCGGAGCGCATCTCTGCGCCCGTTGCCCCGCTCCCCCAGTGGCTGAGACGCGCAACACACGTGCGCGCAACTCCCCTCCATGCTACGAGGGAGGCGAGGGGATGGCTTCGCGCCGCGACCACCAGGGGGCAGGACCGCGGGCGCAAAGATGCGCTCCGATAAGAAAGCGAAACCTAGAAACGCGTCCAAATTGAGCGCGTTTTAAGAACGCCGTAAAATGCTGCCCCTGCTTTATGTCCTTCTAAAAAGAGTTGATTTAGTGGTTTTCGATGATGCTCAGAAAGTTTTTAATATGGAACCGTATGCCTATTTTTATTAATTAAAAAGTTAATTAACGAATTTTAATTAATTAGCCGACTGATCGTTACGATTAGTTCCCTATACTATGTCCCCCTGTCCGTATAACTCACCTTCACAAAGCGCAAAAGTGTAACTTTCAAGGCTTTTTCAGAACAAATCTGTTAATTTCAATATAAAAAACACCCCGTATATATATATATATATATATATATATATATATATATATATATATATATATATATATATATATATATATATATATATATATATACATATAAGTCAGAGATCCGTACTTGCGGAGTTGCTATGCTAGGAGCTTAATGTATGTATTACCATCTCCTGACGAAGCCAAGCCTTTCGGCGAAACTGTCGTAATACATACAATAAACTCCTAGCATAGCACCTCGGCAACTACGGATCTCTGACTTATTGCATTTTCCCGGTCCATTGTTCTCAAACCACTCTGTCTCACCTATATGAGGTGAGGCAGAGTACTCTGCCTCACCTCAAACTACTCTGCCTCACCTGTCCGGTGAGGCAGCAAATCACCAGACGACTTGCTGCCTCACCGGACAGCAAGTCGTCTGCTTTTTGCGCAGGGGTGGCGGCGATGTTAGAACGACGCCGAGCTCTGACTGGCTTTGATTGAGAGGATGGTGGGTAGACCTCAATGCTAGATTACCTTGATGTCTACCCACTATTTGTTTTCAATCAGCCAATAAGAGCTTGGCGTTCCGACATCATCGCCATGCCTGTGCAAAAGCAGACGAACTTGCGCTCGGCATACGTTTCATATTTTTATTCAAATTTTATTGGTGCATATATGTTGTGATTCACCCTCCTCCCGGGATTTCCGCTCCCTTGTTGTACTTCAAAAACTCACCAGCAGAGTCAGTATTAATGCGTTGTTTTCTCAATAAAAGTCACCCATGAAGCTAGGTTTCAACATACTCAGTATTTATTTATACGTTCGACAGATCAACTGAGAACAAAATAATACAGGTACAAGACTGTCCCACTGATGTGAAGGTATATCTCCAAAGTAGTGAGTACAGAAATATTTCTCCACTTAATATTGCTGTGTTGAGACGTACCCGTAATAGCGTCAAGCAAAATTAAAAGATTAAGTTTTATTGGGCCGCAACAAAATAGATTTATTAGGCCGTTTTTTCGCCCCTCCCGGGAAATTTCCAAGGGCAGCGGGGGGGGGGAGGGGAGTGGCGGGGGGGGAAGGCTGCCAGGAGGGTTAAAGGCTCTGTCCCCCAAGCCCCCCAGGTAGTCGGCTCCTATGGTACACAACAGCGTCTCCTAACCCAGCATAGCATACAGCTGCCATTTGCTTTCAGAGCAATTTTTGAACGGTGCACATCCCAACAGTAAGCACACACACTACACTGAGAAACCCTCGGTGAAGTGTTTGTCCTATTTGTTTTCTTTGACTTGAGGTTTTTAATCATGATGAGCCTGCTTTCTTTGGTAACATTAAGAGCATCGAGCCTGCACGCATAAAGAAATCAAGGAGGATGGCAACGATTGTGGGCTGGAGACCGGGGATTAAAAAAGACGCCCGGCCGTTTTCATCTTGTCAGTAACTATTTTTTCCGGTAACTGTCATTTTCGGAGCTTTAGACACGTCATTTTAACGGGGCAAAAATATACGGGGTGTTTGAGCATTTATCAACATTTCTGTTTCTATGCGCACTTGAACTAAAAACAATTGTATTATTTAGGTTAATTTTTTAACCACAAGGGGACATCAGGTTACGAGCGTATAAACTGGCAACTGTGAAAAAAAATATTTACATCCTATTAATTTTGTTTTCAAACATTCGATCACCATGCATATTGATCTGTTGTCAATTTCCGAAATATTCCACACCTGCAATTTGTATTCACACAAAAACGTTTTCTCCGAGCTATCACCTGACAAATATAACCAATGTGAGGCGCGATGATGGTAAGCTACAAAGACTAGAGGCAAAAAAGGAAAGCGGCGGACTTAGCACCCCAAAACGACGTTAGCAGGGTACACAGGAGTGATTATAACGGGTACCGCGTGGCAATATCCATAGCAACCTAAAGTGGCGTCCCTAATCCACGTCCTTGCGGCGGCGCGTCGCTCGGATCTGGTCAACACAGTTAAGGCTGCGCGGTGCGCATGTGGTGAGCCCAGCGGCGAGCCGCGAACGTTGCACGGAGCCCAGTTTCACAGCTTATGTGTCCTTTCCTTTATCGCGATGCCGATCTGACGTAATTGCGTTATCTATGAGTCACGTGTAAGTAGAAGAGGCCCGACACACTATGATGCCTCCTCGAGTATCTTGGGCACGTGCTGCATCCGTGATCCGTGTCCTAATTAAAACCGGGGACGTCGGACAGAAAATGGGACAACACGTTATGCGTCTCTGTTGAGACGTACTGTGTGTTGTCTCCTTTTATTTTGTCCGTCATCTCCGGTTCAAATTTTGTGTCACCTGAGCTACCTCGCCTGCTTGCTAACTTTGTCCCCACCATCCATCAGAACTCGCCCGCTCGTCAAAAGTGAGATAACGAAAAACACCTCCTATATCGTTGTAAGACAAAAATATTGGGTCAGTTGGTGAACCCTATACGTGACGAAGACTAGCAACCGAATAAACCTACATGAAGTAAACACACAATCACGAAAGAACACTGCTGTACTCGCAACTGAAGCATAAATGAAAAGGGTATACACGGAAAGCAAGCGAAGGAAGTTAGGTATAAGGGTTAAAAGCGCAAAAGACAGGGACAATAGAAAATAGCACAAACGACAGGGACAACCCTTATACCTACCATGGACCAACTAGCCCAAACCAAAGTTTTAAGAAGGAAGTTAGTCATGCTCATGAATATTTTATTCCGATTAAGTTACTTTGCTCGCTTCCTTCGTGGCCTTTTGGTTTATGAAACCTCTGTTGCGCGTACAGGAGTGTCCTTCATTCATTCAGCCCACACAAAAGGAACTGTAAAAGAGACAGTCAGGTGTTTCGCATATTCAGTTTGGATAGAAATCCCTTTCATTTACACATCATGCGTTAACAATTCATGAACAGTGAAAGCTTAAACACTGAAAACTTTTCTTCTTGCAGGTGGTGAACCCATTTATAACGTAACTTTCGCGTACAGCGACTACGCGACTTGCACTATTTTGCATCACCATGACGCAACTAACGGCAAGTATTACATTTTCATTGTTTAACACAGAACGTGTTACATATGACTGGCACTTAACCGTTTCGGTTTCGCACTCGGTTACGGAAGCAGACAAGGCGAGTGGCAGGCGAAGGCTGACGCACTGCTCGTCGTCTCACTGATTGGAGACGAGTGCCAGACGAACGTCTTGACCGAGTAGATCAGCGTCACTCCCTCCAATCACATCACGTGACCAAAAGTACGCTAGGACGAGTTCTTACTCCTAGTAAACGCTAAACGAGCGAGCTCCGGGCATTCAACGTTTCTGCCGAACGCGCGCACTCCTTCTTGCTTTCTTTTTGTCTCCGCTTCAGTGCACCTTTTGGATCAGAACCGTTCACGACAGAGCCGCAGCTCGGCACGGCTTCTTGCTTTTCCCTATTTAAGTATATCTTGTTCCTGGAGTCTTGTTTTCGGAGTAATTTAGTCACCACCAAGCTCAACCATTCAAATCATCCCTTAAAAAAAATCACATTTTACAAAACATTGCAGGGTCCTTTCCCATAAAATGTCATGCGCAGGATCAGTCCTGGGGTTCTCTGTTTTATCCCACAATAGTCAAGAATACGAAAAAACAACAGGCAGTCGGCGCAATAGTTGAATTGGGAAACTAAGATATATATCAAGAGTCGTACAAGCACGCCATTGCAACACGCTCGAGAGTGGATGTAAACACTAAATATAAACCCTTTGTCTGCAAAAGATAGCGGAACTATTTGCTGAGGACGAAGCGAATCGGCACAAGTTGTCCTTAAAGATATGCAGCACAGTCTAATGTTCGAAACAAAAACACCAAGCCCAAAACAATTGCTACACCCTAAATGTCCGAAAGTTACTGTATTTCTGCTACGTGAACGTTTATAAATCCTAGTGTAGCCGGTCATAAATAAGTATTTATATTGCATGCCTAGCGCATTTTTGCTGGAAATATCTGAATAAACTATCCGAAGATGGGCGAGGTGGGGTGAGCCAAGACCGCAAGAAGCGTCTGCAGATAAACACAGCCGATGACAAAACAAGCAATAGCCTACAGGTGGCGAAATGACTCTGACAACAATAGACCCAAAGCTTAATTGACGCCAACGCTGCAAAGATATTGAGAGTGAACACTGCACTCGCACTTTGCCGCCGCAATGTCTAAGCATCCAAAAGTAGACCAGCGACTCGACACTGAGCAGATAAACTTAACTTTAGGTCAGGCCGTTGAAATTGTTTCCACGAACCAAATATTTACATTATTGGAAATTTGAAATATATTTCTTTCGAATTTGACATTTTACGTGAGAGGCCTCTAATAATAACTGAAATATCTCCAGTGAAACTAACTGTCCTATTTGTTTGTTTTTGCTTCAGCTATGTTGCTTAATACGAATCTTAAAATTTACAAAAAAATTAGTATTTTCTTTTTTTTTGTAATGACCCACATTTCGTTGTAGCCTGCGTTTGAACTAAATGCATTTTTAAAGCAAGTTTATCGAAACGATACTCTCACTATAGTCACTGACGTTAAATGAACGCTGGGCGTGGCGAGTCTTCTGCATCTCATTATCGCTTCTCAAGAAATGAGATTATGGCGTTCGCCGATGAGGACGTCGATTAAACAATCACGAAGCAACGGGCGTAGGCGTACGAAGCCACACCCCGCCCAGTTAGTATAGTGCTACATTAAAAATTGTGCATTTTAAAGGAATATGTTTTTTGCAAAAATATTTTCGTTTCTGCAGTTGCCAATGATGGTGTGTAATATGCTTATTGTGGTAGTGTTATAGTAAACAAAACAAAAATGTTTTTCTTTTGCAAATTTGTGAGCCACTACGTTTTTGTTTTCTGTTTTTGCAGCTTGCTCAATGCTCGTGAATCAAGGTGCAAACCAAGATACAATTGAGGCGTGTCTTGCCCCTTTTGTAAAGTATTGTGGAAAATTTTATTATCAAGTCTACTTCGATTTTTGTAACAAGATTCGCAAGTTAAAATAAAACCGCATCTACTTTCCTTAAAAAAAATTATAACTTTTTTAATGTTTTGTTCGAATAAAGATATATTAACAATAAAGATACATATAAAGTCTGTGATCATAATGTTGTTTTTCACTGAAACTCTTGACAGTAGAGCATTGCTTTTGTGCTTCATATGGTAGCGGAATATGTTTGTTACGAAGTAATCGCAATTTAAGGACGCATGGTTTCTAATAAAAAAATAAAAATACTTGCAATTCTGCAACGTTTGAAACGTTTTGGAATGTTGATATGTCTTAATTGTACCTTCAAGCCTTTCATACTATCCAGAGTTGTTGGTCACGTGTTAGCGAGTAGCTTTTTCGTGACACGTCTGTTTGTGTTGTTGGACTCGAAGGATTTTTACAAACATAATATGCTCTAATGTGGAATCTATCGATGAGTACGCCACAAGAGTCGTTCTTGGATTTTTTATATGCTAATATTGGTTTTCTTAAGTCAAATTTTACAAGCGCTGCAATCTTTTAAATAATTTATTTATAAAATATTTATTTATTTAGCTGTATCTGTAAATAATGCCTGGGTCATGTATACCTATGCACAACACTCCATCTAGACATTCTTTTATGTATGTTGTATAATATTGACATAGTAAATAAAACGGACTTTCTCCTTTGTAAACACAAATATTTTAACAGTAGGCGTACATTATTTGGTGATTGTGCAGATGGTTTTGTCCAGAATTTTAACCTTGTGGCCAGCTGTTTCAACTGCCTGGGACGAGGGAGGGAGAGGTGGTGATAGCGCAAATAGCACACCGTCGAAATATGGACAAGGTGCCCGTCACGGGTACATCACTCTTTTACTCAGTATTGTAGGCAGAACTCGTAGTACTGTGTTTGCGGACAGTTTCCTGGGATCTTAATCATTGTTTGATCAGGTATTCTAGTAACTGATCAGTTGTTGCGCTAGTGGTATATTACAATCACTCAAAATGTTATATTGCTTGACCTGTGGCATACTGTTTGATATCTCCAATCTGTCATAGGCATACATATAAACTTTTTTTAAACTGACATAATAGTGATTTGAAGCAATCTGTACACTGAAAGTTTGTCTTCAATAAAACCCTGGCTGAGATTTTTTAATAAGTTTCTCTTTTCCTGGAATTGTTTTTACTGTTAAAAACGTTTGATCATGCTAAAAAAAGTCGATACGTTTCTTTCTAGCGATCTGCTGTGATAAAAACAGATACTCATGGTAAGTGTTTTCAGGCATCATTAATCAAAGGAGAAGCTTCCGAGGGATGGAGTATAACATTCTTGAAATAAAGAATGTGCCATTTCGAGGAGCCTCTATTAAGTGGAAGTTCCGCGTGAAAGAAAGACTTATTGCGCATCTGTTTTTGTCCATGACAACTGCTGTGCGAATAATGCAAGTCTAATTCTTTTTTTAAAATAAGACCTCTGAATCTCTAGCCCACTACTGCTTTGGAGCATTAAAGGAATAGAAATATTTTTCAGGGAAACGAAAACTGGGAAAACTCTCATAACATGTTTTAGTGGAAAAAATCGAACTCACCGAAATAGGTGCTTCTTCTTTGGGCACAAGAATTACTCTAATTATTATTCCATCATCATTGCGTTGAGGGAACTCGTCTGTCTTTTGAGCCAATAGCTCCCGAAACGCATGAGTACAGTCTTTTCTAAGTTTGCACAGCCCTTTGTCCAAAACTTTGTTCTTTTGTCTGGCTATTTAGGGCCTTGGAGGCCCCCCAAATCGCAAGTACAACCTAACTTCACACTTGTGCCTAGGGGCGTGCTATTTTGAACCGAAATTTTCAATGAAGTGGCACTTCACTGGTCGCTCAAACGTCACCTGAGATTTTGTTTTTTGTATTAGTTTTTGAGGAAATGACAAAATTAGATTTCGGGTTATTCGCTTTTTACCTGAAAAGCTTCGGCCTAAATCACCAAAAGAAGTTCCAGAATGAGGCTGCTCTTCCAGTTGTGTGGCGGATACGTGGCATTTTTGGCACATGTCTGCAACTTTGGCAATTTTGTGGCGATTAACAACAAAAAGGAGCCATGGAAATGCCTAAGAAAAGTACATTGGCACTAACTAGCTGACGCTTTGGAGCAAAGGCTTACTAGGCACAAATTAAATCCCTAGTAAATTAGGTTCTACGGTTGTTACGTCTTACGCAGACATTTTGGCCACCATGCGAGTGTCACTCGAGTGGACAGCGCGTGCAATTGCAAGATTGCCAGGTATATATCATCGCACTGACACCTACAGGCACGTCTTTTACAACGCAGCTCTTAGGCGCCCGTTTCCGGCTTGAGGCGGCGTCGCCGTCGCCGTCGGCGTAACCGCGCGGTGCATCATGGGAAATATCCCATAATGCACTGCGCGCAAAGGAGGAGGAGGAGGAGGGGAGGAGGAGAGGGGAGGGGAGGAGGAAGGGGAGGTGGAAGAGAAGGAGGGAGGAGGAGGAAGGGAGAGGAAAGGAGGAGGAGGAGGGGAGGAGGAGGAGGGAGGAGGATGAGGAGGAGGGAGGAGTAGGGGAGGGAGGAGGAGGAAGGGCAGGAGAAAGGAGGAGGGGAGGGGAGGAGGTGGAGGAAGAGGGAGAGGGAGGAGGAGGGGAGGATAAAGAACGAGGGGGAGGAGGAGGGGGAGAAGGAAGGGGAGGAGGAAGGAGAAGGGGAAGGGAGAAGGATGGGAGGAGGGAGGAGGAGTATTTGGTAGGATGAGGAGTAGAGGAGGATAGAGGAGGAGTTTACCCTCCCCTCAGTACCCTTCCCTTCTCCTCCTCAAGAGCTGCGCTCTAGTTCGGCGTTACAGGGAGCTGTAAACGGCTTTCATTTTTTTCGAACCTCTTTGAATATAGCGAAAGTGCGCTTACATAGCTTTGGTAGGCGCTGAAGATGCCCAAGAGCGGAGATTGCAAAAACTCTGCATGTGATGTCACGTTCCGAGAAGGAGGGGCTTGAACGCTACTTTAAACAAATATTTTCTGCAGCCTCCGTGTACCAAATTCAAAAATACTCTCGATATTCGTGATCTTGGAGGACTAAGGAAGACTATTCAAGTTTTTTTTTCTTTTTCTCAAATACAAAACTACCTCCGTTTCCTTTTTAAGGTAGCTCAAGAATTCGCCCAAGTACCCCAATATACTGATGGTCATCAATTATTACGAAACTTTCACCATGCACTAAATAGTCACCCTTGAATATGTCAATGATGTCTCTTATAAAAAATATGAAATTTCTTCTGAGAACACGAATATTAAATTTACATGCACACCTCCGGATCACTGGCTGCCGCTCTACTGGCCTCACCGAGAAGTTGCGGCGATACATCGATCGTGGCGTCGAGAACTATAGCCGAGCACAGACGCGCCTTCTCTACGACGTTGTGTTCATGGATGTACAGCGGTTGTTGTCCTGAATGCCCTTCTTGTTATATCTCCTTCAACCCTCGTTCGGCCACAAAAAGACTGTGTAGATACAGCTGCAGTGGTTTGGCGAATTTGTAATTATTTCTAGTGCCCCAGCTTTCAATCACACATCTGGCTAGTAGGACCTCCACAAAAACTTATTTGCAGCAAGTTTAAAATGTTTTAGAACTGCCACCAATTAATAAAATGCACATTCGCTGTTACGCGAAAGTTTCAACTCTGGCGCCGTATTAGTTGAATTACATCTTCACTTGGGGGAATGCCATGACCAATTTTCCGGGCTATGAATATATAAATGGAGGCGCTCTCAACTGACGCATTATCAATGCTGCTTTCTCTTGCGCATTTCTTACAACACTGTTATGATTTCTGTTGCTTGTGTTGTTTGCTTATTTTCGGATGATTTTCAACTTGCTATGTTTTGCGCTGCGAATTGGGATCGAAATCCCTTGTTGTATAAAAACAGTTTATAATGCGCCAATTTGCAGTTCATTTGAAGCTGGGAAGCCCTGCGTGCGTAAGGCGGATTTCTAAACCAGTGTCAGAAGACCCCATTGGGTGTTTAAAAGGAAGCGTAGCAACCTTAGACGGGATGTATCGTTGTACATTCAATACTGGCATATTTAAAGCAACTGTATGCTTTTAATTTTTTGGGGTGGTCCAAGTCTCCAGCCGTTAAGGTGAGGTTTATACAGATACCAAGTCCTCACGGTGAAACTTCATGAAAATTTATTTTCGCAACCCTCAACGGCCGAGTTTCAAACAAACGTTGATGGAAGTTTGTGGCCCCAAGTATAAAGTATCCAGTCACATAATGACAGTAACCGGTGATACTCGGCGGCTTTCGTTCAACAGTGACAATGTATCATAGTGCGTGATAGCACTCGCGGCGATGCAGCGGACGTGTTTTGAAACATTTGTTCTATGGTTGTTTTTTTCCAAGAGGACCTTGTGCGCGTCGACCTAGTTTTCTCATTGGGGAAAATAAAGCACAGCCGGGAAAACAAAGCACAGCAGGTATATTCATTTTTATATTGTTTTCGTTGTGTTTTAGAGTAGATGTACCACTTTTGTGCGGTTCTATGCTGGGGCTTGCGAGTCTCCGTCTGAAGCAGCCTTCGATAAAGCGGCTTTCAAAAGTGCAGTGTCTTATGTGTATTGTGGTTTGAATATGTTTATAATTGCACAGAGATAAAAAACAATATAACCCTTCTTGATTTAACCTGTCATGAACCAATTAATTTTCCGTTCTAAATAAAAATGGGATGTGTTTCATATTTCTTCAAAGATAATGTGCAGACACAGGTTGATGTATCGATTATATAAACACGTACATAATACATTCTAACTGCAGTCAACCTCATGGGTCTCATGTACTTCGAAGATAATTTGTGTAAAAAAATGAAAGCCGTTTACAACTCCCTGTAACGCCGAATTTGAGCGCAGCTCTTGAGGAGGAGGGGAAGGCACGGGGAGGGGTCACCTGACCTTGGGGGGTCACGGGATCTCGGGGAGGGTGGTCACGTGACCTCAGGAAGGGGGTCACGTGACCAGGGGGTCACTTGACCTGGAGGGCCATGTGACCTGGTGGGTCACGTGACTTGGGGGTTGCAGGCAATTCAGGTTGCATGCAACCTGAGTTGCTTGCAACGTGTGGTTACGGCGACATGCAACGCTGAGTTGCACGCAACTCACGTTGCATGCCACCTGAGTTGCTTGCAACGCGTGGTTGCGGCAACATACAACGCTAAGTTGCATGCAACTCAGGTCGCATGCAACCTGAGTTGCATGCAACGCGCCGTTACGACGCCGCTCAAGCCGGAAACGGGCGCCTAAGAGCCGCGCTCTAAAATGAAAGCCGTTTACAACTCCCTGTAACGCCGAATTAGAGCGCAGCTCTTGAGGAGAAGGCGAAGGCAGGGGGGGGGGTCACGTGAACTCAGGGGGCGTCACGTGACCTCGAGAGGGGGGGGGCGGAGAAAATGTTCCGCTAAATTTAGCGGGAAAAATTTTCTGCTAGATTTAGCGGGAAACCCCTTCCGCTAAATTTAGCGGGGAAAGCGTTCCGCTAGATTTAGCGGGGAAATTTTTCGTTATATTTATCGGGGAAAATTGTCCACTTGATTTAGCGGGGAAAATTTTCCACTAAATTTAGCGGGGAAAATATCCTGCTAAATTTAGCGGGGAAAATGTTTCGCTAGATTTAGCGAGCAAAAGTTTTCCGCTAAATTTAGCGGGGAAACTTTTCCGCCAGGTTTAGCGGGGAAAATTTTCCGCTAAATTTACCGGGAAAAATATTCCGCCAGATTTAGCGGGGAAAATTTTCCGCTAGATTTAGCGGGGAAAATTTTCCGCTAAATTTAGCGGGGAAATTTACCCATCATGCACCGCGCAGTTACGCCGACGGCAACGGCGACGCCGACGCCGACGGCGACGCCGACGCCGCTGAAGCCGGAAACGGGCGCCTAAGAGCTGCGCTCTAAAAGAAGAAAGAACTCGCTTGAACTCAAGCTAAGCGGCACTGTAGTTGCGTGGATCAAACTTGAAATGAAATAGCACCGTGGTATAAGTAAGTGTCACCCGCGTATGTTTTAGAACCCTTTCCGTTGGTCTAAGAGTCTTTGTTGTTTAGAATGTACTATTGTATTTTGCGTATAGTCCACGGACTATACATATTTAAATGTTTCAATTTTATCAGGTGCGGACAATCTACAGGCGCGGACTATATACACGTTTTTGTATTTTTCTAAAATCGTTCACTTTGATAAGACGTGAATAATTTTATGAATTAAAGAGTACAATAATGGTGATTTTTGTATGATGCAAACTCCTTTGTCAGCTAATACAGCAGGCATTTGTCCAGATGTGCTGTGTATGATAATTTTACGTTTGAATTAGGCACAAAGTATGGACTATGCACAGTGTACAGACTATCCATGAAAAATAAACTTATTTCTCAGCTGAAATCGGCTTTTGCGGACTATACACCTGTGCAGATTATAGTTGGGAAGATACGGTATATTCCGATGCATAAAGGGGTACGAATACGAAACTCCAGCGCTCAATTTGTAGCTTTATTGTTTTGCATGTTGCAGCATAACCTCAAAGATAACAGTGTTTCGTTGAAAGGCGGAAGAAAACTAATTTCAAAGCTAATTAAACGAACTTTCAATGTGCACCTTGTGGATGGATGTGGAGCCTATTTAGGAGGTAATCCAGCAACGTTGGGGAACTTTCTACGTAGTAATGACGTAGCAAGTTCCATCGGAGCAGCGCCGCTCTTTGGAATTCAACATTTTCCTTCATAGCTTTCCTCAACTCACAAATCACGCATTGTACCAAACCTCGTTTGTGTACCCGGACACAACCACTCTCCCCTGGAAGATTAACCCGTCGCTCAAAATTTTGACAAATATTGCTTTCCCCACCCCGTTCACCCCTAAGCTGACAGTGCTGTGGAAGCTACGTGCTCCTTGGGCCATGCCACAGGCTCGTCACCCCACGGGTACTTCGAACGGCTCGGTTGTAACGCGTTGACGATATTGACTCCACCACAACGCTGACAACGCCACCAATGGCAAAGCTCATAACCACGCCAGCCTTGATCCGTCACGAATGCGGGGAATCTTTTTTTTCGGTTTTTGTTTGCGCCGGATATTCCATGACGCATCGCGCTCTCCGTTCGCTTTTCGTCGAGCGCTTGTCTCGAATGCACCGTTTGGAACGAAAAATATAGCCAGTCGTTCAAGATACAAACGGGCGATCGTCATTTACGGGTATTATCCGTAGTGCTTGACTCATTTCTGAACGAAGTTTGAAGATTTCAATTTTTGTTTCCGCACCCCTTTAAATCTCCAGTGAGCTAGCGCAAAACCTCCAATACTAAAGCAGAATTTGGTGCAACATAAACCGGTCAACACCTATTAATTAATTAACTAAACACCAATCTCAGCCTTAAAGAAAGATGTCTTAAAAATACAAAACTCGAAATCTCAGGCAGTTGCGAATGTCTCAAATTTGATCAATCTTAAGTCACAATTATACATTAGGCATGCCAACATATGTAAGATATAAATTTTTATTGTGCACTTCTATCATACACGCGTGCTCTGTTAAAATAAACTCAATCTTTACTTGCACTTCTTTTTAAAGTACCACCACCTCCTCACGCTCCAAGATCAAGTTTCTCTAAAATCCGCGGTGTAGGTGAATCCATCAGGAACAATGAGGCACATAACTGTTACCTCCTGAAAGTACAGAAAACATAATTAGAAGCTGCACTGCTGGACACAAATATTTGCGCACCTTGATCATTGACGGATTAAAGCGGTGATACATCTTCGGGGGCAAGACAATGTGGTCTCCAGCACTCACTTCAATCCGAACCCACCTGTCTTGAGAATCACGAACGTCGAAGTAGCAAGTACCCTGTTTGATGTAGCGGACTTCCATATCCGGATGCCTGTGCTCCCCACCCATAGCTTGAAGGTTTTTTTATAAATAACAGAGTGATGTTTGAAACGAATTACAGAGAACGCCACGCTGACTGTTGGTCACAACTTGGAATAAATTTACCATTGTGATATGAACTCGAAACTGGAGTTGAAAAATAGAAAAAAATGTTTACTGTGGTTGTTTTTGTTTTCTTGTGTACTGTGAGTGTGAGTTTCTGTGCGTTGTCTATGGTAACAGGATTGACCCGTGGTTTGGTGGCGCTGTGGTTCTTGGCACATAATAAATGCATTAGCTGAGTTCGAGGCGTTGTCTGTCCTTATTCATTTTTTATGCTAAAGTCTTGAGTAATACATATCACCATGGAAAAAAGTCTAACAGCTCGCCTGCACATTAAATTAATTCATCTGATGAATATTTCTCGTGTCGTTTCAAACGTCCCTCTAGCCGGTCTAGGCATTATAATAAATCTTGAACTTTAAACTTGTGTTCTATTTTGTCGCATCCTGGTGGTTCTTTAGATGTACACAGACAATTAAATTGAAGGAAGATCCGTTGGGGTATCGTCGGGGTACGCGTATGGTGACCCTTGGGAAACGCTACACACGTCGCACTTTGGGAAACGTTAACCATGACCTTTTCACTTTTCTCGTTCCGGCTTTTTCTTTCGCCTCCTCTGTTCTTTGCTTCCTCTTGTTGGCTTCGATATGGGGTCGGTGTTTGCGCTTCCCTAAGAGGGACGCGTCTGGCGTTTCCCGAGGGACATGCTGACGAATTCCCTAAGGATCCACAGATGGATCTCCCTTTAATTCTTTTGTCGCGTACTTGGACCAGCGCTAGCATTTGATTCGCACATCATTTTCAAGCACGAACCTAGTCGTACGCGCTCCGCACACCTTCAAGTTCAGACTCGTCTCAGGATCCGCGCGCGGATTGGCTTCCGCCCAGTGACGTCTCCTGCCTCTCGCCTTTGTGCTTCACTACTCTCCTCCTCTCTACAAGGCGTGCTTCCCTTTCCGCTGTTTTGTCTACAGGTGGACGCCGTCATCTTTTCCTTGTCATCTGGGTACTAAAGCTAACACATTAAAAGCATAACTGCCTATTCATTTACGCACGTTCTGCTGACCAGAACCTCGCGGTGTCATTTACACGTACGTAGTTCAATACCTAGCCTTCGTTGCACTGCACTTTTCAAGCGCATGATTACTCTGTGTTCGGACGGGCAATGGGCTTAACTATATGCCCACCGTACCACGCTTTTAATTAACGGTATAGTTCAAAATATTATACAAGCGCTTTACCAACATCCTAAAAATGGGACAAAACGAACAAATACAAAACATGAACACCATATATCTGACAGCGCTATTACAGTTGCTTAAGGTGGGTTTTTACAGTATTGGTAATTATTGAGGAATTAACGTGATTTTGTTGGGTTACGTTGTCTTTTACAAACTTATATTGAACTCAATGCATGAAAAAAAAAAGAGTCGCATCACTTTCCGTTTTCTTATCGATGCTGATGTTCGGGTCCATTATCTGGTCCCATTTTTTGTACCAGCCCAGCTGTTGCATTAGTGATTGAAGCTTTCTTTTCCCGTCCTCTGTGCTGGAAGCCTTCAGAAAGAACAGGTGGAAATTGAGAAAATGAAACATCTTGTTTTGTTCACACCGTTGCAACCGACTGCGACCCAGTCCGACAGAACCGGTTTTCGAGCCTCTTATGACTGCGATCGACTGGGCAGCTCTAATAGCGGTCTTTAGCGGCTTAAAACGCCGTTTTTTAAACTCAGTTGTAGTGAGTTGCAACAGTGAGAACCGGCCTTTACCGTATAAAAATAATTTTTTAAACTTGCATATTTTACAACATAAACACCTAACGTTTTAACATAAACTGTCCCAAGGTCCTGAAAATGATAAAGACCGGGCATACGTCACCTTGACACTAACTAAATTCCTGGTTGGCGAAGTGAGACAGATCGCCTCAGATTATTTTATACAAATTGCCGAAAGGATAAGTCCTTAGCGGTTTCATGAAACTAAAATGAGTTAAGTTAAATAAAAGGACAAAAATTTTAAAATGTTTATAACTTTTGTTTTCATTCTTCAGAACGATAACTTGCTTATTAATGATAAAACAAGAAGCTACCCTTACATATCATTATCTAAACGGTTGAAGGGCAGTGCGTTCGTAAGTTTGACTCACGCTGTACGTCTTTACGTTCAATAATTCGTTCAAGTCCAGGCTCGTCAGCGTGTTGGAGCTCTCATCCATGTACCAAGCCCTCATCTTACAACCTCGAGGAATCCGAGTCTTCCGAATCCCGAACGCGTGGACCAAATCTAATTTCAAAACGTTGCTGCAAACTTTTTAATGGACGTCTGCCAAAAGCGGGCGGCAACGTCTGACTGACTTCAAAACGGATCTGGAAAGAGCGATCCAACGTCTACAATAATAAAAAAAAAAAAAATCTGCGAGACAACAAATAATTATAAAACAGATCGCGAAAGCGCCGACGGGTTCATAGCAGGCTGTGCATTAAACGGTATATAGATATAGATATAGATATTTTTTGTTCTGTTTTGTATTTGTTCTGAAAAGTTGACATGCGCGCATAGGCTGCGTGCTCGCCGTCCTCCCATAAATTCAAAAAAAAAAAAACGACTTAAGCTCTTGAAAGGCGGATATATTCCGTGGTGCCTCCATACACATGTAGTACGCTTCAGAATTATCTGCACGGAGCGCACAATGTTGAACGACAAAGTAACTTGCTAGGGGAGTTTAAAAGGCTGGAGCTTAAGAAACTGATCACGGCACTATTGGACAGGGCTTGGAGTCTTCACCGTCAGTTTAGTATTATATAGTTGTTAAGGTAACCACTGAATGCGGTAAAGTATTTTTAAACATATACAGAATTCCTTTGCTTATCCAAAACAGATGTGGTATTATAAACCCACGGGTGAAATAGTGTGAAAAAAATTAGAAACAGTGACATATGGAACAATCCAGAGTGTCTAAAAATCCAGCAATTCTTAAAATTTAATTAAAGTGGTGTTCTCATATGTGTGATTTGTACTGTGACGGACACCAACTTCAAACGCACTCGAAAATAATGACGGTGTCCTATACACTGCGTGCGACGCGACCATCGCGCCTTCACGCGGCCGTTACCGAAGTTAGACAGTGAGAACCCAAGCAAAACGAAACTACGCCGCATACACTGGTACGCATTGTAGTCGGAGCAATGCGGTTGGGCTGGGTGGACAGCATAAACTGCCGCGTCGTTAAGTGCTCTAATAGTTATGTGTCGTGTCTCGCGGGGACAAGGTTCGATAGTTTTTATCCTCGCCGTTGTTTTGTCGGACAGCGTCAAGAATCTATATGCCGCCGCACGACGCAAGGAATTTGGTCTCCCGATGATGTCTTCCACTCTATCGGCTTGGATGACATATTCTACACTGCCGCTTAGCGCTTTGTGTTTGTTCTTGTGCCAGTAACGCCTAAATATGTTAGCGTTGATGGGACGCACTGAAATATCACACCACACTCGTGGGTATGCAGAGCCAAGTTCCTTGAAACGATGCGCCCCAAAGACGTTTCGTCCCCATCGTACGTGATGATATTTCCGGACCAGTACTGCATGTAGTTTGTGACAAATGTGAATATAAGGAAAACTATAATAAAACTGGGAATTAGTGGACAATCGACGTTTGAGTATGGCAGTTTGTGAGGTGCGCTTTCTTTTTTATACAACCTCCTTTCGGACGTGGAAATCGTCTTTCTTCACAAATAAGGTTATCGGTAGGCAGAAGGTAACTGCAAGAAAAAAACATCGGAATTTATTTAACCAAATTTATGCAAGATAACTAGTAAATCTCATTCAAATAAACAAAATATTTTAAATTTTCAGTTGTTCAGGTGTGTCAGTATATATATATACTATATATATATATATATATATATATATATATATATATATATATATATATCTCCAGGGAGTTCTTTTTTAAGCTTAACAGATATTTGTTTAAAAAAGTGTGGAGCTACACTAATGCGGTTTTTATGTGAGTTATACGGCCAAGGGGACATAGTTTATGGAGCTCATCATAACGATTAGTCGGCTAATTTATTAAACTTGTTTATCAACTTTCTAAGCAGTCGAAATAGACATATGGTTTCAACTAAAAACTTGATGAGCGTCGTCCAAAGCTCTAGATCAGTAACTTTTAGATAGAATTTGAGCGCGTGAGAAGCGCGCAGTAGTGCGCTAAAGTTACCACTCGTGGAGCACGTACAAGGCTGGGGCTAGATAAGAGACCGTAAAATCGCGCGGGTGCCTTACCGCAACCGTTAGCCTTGTACCTGCCCTACGAGTGGTAACATTATTCACTACTACGTTTCTCGCACGCTGAAAGTCTTTCTGAAAATGACTGATTTAGTGGTTTTCGATAACGCTCAGAAAGTTTCTAATTGGAAGCATATGTTCATTTTTACTAATTTAAAAGTTAATGAACAAACTTTAATTAATTAGCTGATTGATCGTTATAATTATCCCATATGCTATGGTCCTCTTGCCGTACAACTCACCCGAACGAACCGCATAAGTGTAGCCTTCCCAGCATTTTTTAAACAAATCTCTTAAGCTCAAACCAAAACACCCTGTATATGTGTATATATATATATTGAGAGTGAGGGAAGATTGACAAGTGCAGCCGTAGTAATTTTGTAAACAAAAAGGGTTGGGGAAGGAAAGAGAAAGAGGGCTGTCGAAAAATTGGGCCTCGCTCCTGACCCAATTTTACGCTCGCCCTATTTCCCTTTCCCTTCCCCTAACTTTGATGTAATAAATTTAATTATCACTTTCTCACCTCTATGTTTGATATCTCTCTCTCTCTCTTTCTATATATATATATATATATAGATAGATATACAGGGTGTTTTACGAAAGGTGGACAAATTCGATATTGCTAAAACTACGCGTTGCACCAAAAAAAGGCTTGCGTCGTTTTGGTCGGGCCAGGGGCCTATATACAAAAATTAATAAAGTCCGAGATAATTATATTATTCATTATTTTTGCGTAATTAACTTTTTTAATATTGGGTTTAAGGGCATGGTATCAATTAGAAAATTGCTCAGCATCATTGAAAAACACTAAATCAACATATTGCAGAACGACAGAAGGCACGCGCAGCATTTTGCAGCCTTCTGAAAAACTGTACAAATTCAAAGGGTTTTAAGTTTCGGTTTGTTATCGGAGCGCATCTCAGCGCCGCCGGCACGCGCCCCGTGGAGAGATAGTGCAACCAGCCTCTGCTGCGTCGCGCGATGACGGCGCAGCAGAGGCTGGTTGCACTATCTCTCCACGGGGCGTGGTGCCGGCGGCGCTGAGATGCGCTCCGATAACAAACCGAAACTTAAAAACCCGTCGAATTTGTACGGTTTTTCAGAAAGCCGTAAAATGCTGCGCGTGCCTGCTATCGTTCTGCAATTTCTTGATTTAGTGTTTTTAGATGATGCTGAGCAATTTTCTAATTAAAACCATGTTCTTAAACGCAATATTAAAAAAGTTAATTACGCAAAAATAATTAACAATATAATTATCGCGGACTTTGATAATTTTCCTAAATAGGCCCCTGGCCCACAGGGCCGGATTAAGGTACGAGCTAAGGGGGCTGCAGCCCAGGGCCCCCAACTCACTGGGGGCCCCCATGACGGAAGCTCGTAGAAAAAAGACAAAAAAAACGAAACCTAAAAATATTTCGGAAAGCGATGTTGCTTTGCCGCAGCATTCGAGAAGAGGAATATACAAAGATAATGGCGATGTCGGCGAGGCCACACGCGCACTTCGCGTAGCACACTCCTATCCCTGTACAAAGCCGGCCCTTTGGGTGGGTGACCGGCCCCTTAGGGTGCTTGTCCGCTTTCTTTTGAAAGCGGCTTCGAGCAAACGAAGAAAACACGCGAGGGGCCCCACAATCTGGGGTTTTTCGCTCTTTTTGTTTGTTTTTTTGTCAGGAAGGGAAATGTTATAAACACCTCCCCTTTCACCCTACTCGGGCTCTGTCTCGTGCGCGCAAACACGTGTTTTTGAGCAGCGCTTACACTTTGAAAATGCGGCCTCCGACGCTGCTGGGGAAGGGAACAAAGCTGCATGCCGCCTCCGCGGTGGTCTTGCCGGAGTGCTCCCTAGTTGCAACCAGACGGGAATGGTAATTTTTAATGCGAATAGCATTTAATTGCGAATAGCATTCTTTGGCTACTTCACGCACTTTCTCGTCTATGTATGTATCTGGCTATCTAACCTTCTTACGCCGCGGGTCGATAAATAAATAAAAAGACCTGGCGCCGGCTGGGATTCGAACCGTTGACCCTTTGATCAGCAGGCAGACGCGCTAACCACAGAGCTATGAAAGGCAGTCATTCAACGCACTCTAAACGGTTGTTTATATCTTTACCATATGGACGCGCATTTACAGCGCTGTCACAGTTCACCGGTGCGCGCGCGTTCTATGCACGAGGGGTTCACTCCGCTCTCGTGAGGCTGAGCACGGCCGCTAGCTCACCCTCTCCCGCGCTCGGAGAGGGTGATGTAGCGGCCGTGCTCCGGCCTCACGAGAGCGGAAGAGCCCTCGTGCATGGAACGCGCGCGTCACCGGCTAGCTGTGACAGCGCTGTAAAGCGCGTCCTATGGTACAAGATATAAACAACCGTTTAGAATACCGTTGGCTGAGACTATAATTCGTTTTAGCTTGGGTCCAGGCGCAGCCGATGCTACAAGCACGAGCGTGTGGCCCTGAACAGTGCCTCGTACTGCACGAGCGCGCGTGCTTGGCAGGGACGCTGGAAGCCCGGAGCTCGCGCTTGTAGCATCGGCTGCGTCTGGACCGAAGCTGAAACGAAGTATGGCTGAGACGCCAGAAAGTCTGGTCGGTACCATTTTGAGTGTTTGTGCGTATGGCGCGTGCTTTGCCTCGCCTTCCTAAGTGACACAAACGCACGTGCTGGGCTGCGGAGATCGTGCGCAGGGCTGTGAAAGTGTCAACAAATTTAGAATCGCCTCAAGAGTGGGCTGGCGTATCCTAGAGTGTGTCGGCCACCTGACGAACGCGCATAACGCCGCACCGTTTGATGCTATTCGCATTAACGTAGATAATCATTCCCAAAGGATGGGTTCTTGCTGATTTTTGTATTTTGAGGCTACTTTCTATTGAATAAAAATAAAGGAAACTGCAGTATTTCCCAGGTTCACTGCCTTAACCAGACATCATTATCATTATCATCGTTGTTATCATCGTTATCATTAGGGCCCCTGAAGCGTCCTTAGCCCAGGGCCCCGAAATGCCTTAATCCGGCTCTGCTGGCCCAGGACCAAAACGACACAAGCCTTCTTTTGTTGCGACGCGTAGTTTTCGCAATATTGAATTTGTCCACCTTTCGTGAAACACCCTGTATAATATATATATATAATGGGAATGAGTGAAGATTGACAAGTGCAGCCGTAGTAATATTGTGAACGAAGACGGGAGACGGTGATTATTGAATTTATTGCATTAAAGTTAGGGACAGGGAAAGGGAAAGGAAAAGAGAGCTGGCGAAAAATTGGGCCAGGAGCGGGGATTGAACCCGCAACCTTCGCCTGTCCGGCGTCGCCCCGGACAGGAAAAGGTTGCGGGTTGAATCCCCGCTCTGGCCAAATTTTTCGCCAGCTCTCTTTCCCTTTCCTAACTTTAATGTAATAAATTCAATAACCACCCTCTCCCTCTTCATTCACAATATAAATATATATATATATATATATAAGGTATATTATTATTATATAATAATATAGTATATATCAGTGCAGGTGATATATATGGCCACATAATATATACTATCATACTAGTGATAATATTAATATATCATGAACTTTAATATGATAAAATAGTCAAATAGTTCAATTAGATACTAGCGTCATAAACTACTCGATAGTAATTTTCATATGACTATGAATGCGTGGGAAGCGTAGTAGTGCACTAAAGTTAGCACTCGTGGAGCACGTACAAAGCTAGCGGTTGAGATAAGGCGCCCGCGCAATTTTTCCTTCTCTTGTCTAGCCCCAGCCTTGTACCAGCTCAACGAGCGGTAACTTTAGTGCACTACTACGCTTCTCACGCGTTCAAGGTCGTTATAAAAATAACTGATTTAGTGGTTTTCGATGACGCTGAGCAAGTTTCTATTTGAAACTATATGTCTATTTTCATTAATTAAAAAGTTTATTAACGAATTTTAACTAATTAGCCGACTGATCGTTACGATTGGCCTCCTATATTATGTCCCCCTGGCCGTATAACTCACCTGCGCAGACCGCATTAACCTAGCTTTCATGGTTTGTTTTTTAAAAATTCTGTTAAGCTTAAAAAAAACACCCTGTATATATATATATATATATATATATATATATATATATATATATAACCGAGAGGAAAAGCAAAACCGCTGCCAGTGAAAACAGCAACAACGGGTGGTTTATTCTTTAGTGGTGAACGAGTGGGCTAGTTAGGTCATTCATATTATCGGAAAACAAACAGCGCAGGGACAGCACAGAGTAGAAGGCGGTAGACAAAACAGCCACAAGCGCTGATGTTTTCCGGATAATAGGTTTATTCTTCGACGTTTCGGCCGGAGTCCGGCCGAAACGTCGAAGAATGAACCGTCTGTTGCTGCTATTTTCATGAAGGGTTTTGCTTTTCCTCTCGGATTGTACCCCACGCCTTCGGCCCCCGCCACCATGCCCGTATATATATATATATATATATATATATATATGATGATGATGACAACCCGACCACGATGGGTTAGTGCTTTATTTTTTTGTTTTCAGGAAAACGGGACTGTTTTTGCTGGCGGGACTGCACACGCGTCACAGCCAGATATATATATATATTGTTGTGCCCAGCGTGCTGCGAAGGGGAAGACGACGAAAAGAAGTGACAGGAAGAAGGCGCGAGCAAAAAGCGACAGACGGCGGCGAACGTTGACCGCCGAACGCTGGGATTTTAAGCTGCAAAACCCGAAGGCCAAGAAGCTAGGTGGTTAGAGCGACTGGCACAGTACGAGTTCAGGATTGAGCATAGACCCGGCAAGGGACATGCAAGCGCCGACGCACTTTCGCGGCGACCTTGCTTGTCTGCCAACCGTCGCCCATGCCTGAAGAGCGAGCAGCGCCTTCCATTAGACTGCCGACCGTTGTCGTCTTCCCAAACGACTACGTGCCCTGCCGATGGTAGAACACCAGCAAGAGGACCAAGACCCGACAAACTGGACACGCAGATGTTCTCCGGGTGCTTCAAGAAAACGACAGGCGATTTGCGACCTATTCTGCAGTGGAAGCGGGTGGGAGAAGTACCCAACTGGAACGTGGTTGCACCATACAGCCGTTGTGAAAGCATACTGGGCACAATGGGATTCCCTTGTTCTACAGGATGGATTGCTGTATGGTTGCTGGGAGAGCAAAGACGCAAGAAACAGCACCTATCAGGCTCATTTTACCTCCAGGTCCGTGTTGACACCGTCTTACGTGAACTCCTACGACAGCCCCGCTGGCGGACATCTTGGGATATACAAGACCCTCACAACGAGTTCGAGAAGATTTGATCGGCTAACGGATCAACTCGAGATGTGCGCGAATGGTGCTGAAGGTGCGACCACTCGTGCGTCGCGTAAAGGACCACCATCACGAAACCGAGGAGGATGGTAACCTACAACGTCGGTGTCCCGCTTGAAAGAGTGGCACGCTGATGTGGCAGGTCCACTACCGGCAACGACTACGGGGAAATCGGTACGTCATAGTCATTGCTGGCTACTTTGCCAAATGGCCAGAAGCATTTCCAGTAGGCAACGCAAGGACGCAGACACTGTAACCAGGGTCTTGACGGAAGAACATCATTCCAAGATACGGGGTGCTACTGGAGATTCATGCGGTCAGGAAGTTCGCACTTTTGAGTCGCGAGTTATTCCAGAGCATGCGTGAGACACTCGGAGTTAGGAAGACGAGAACCACGCCTTGCATCCTCAGTCGAATGGCATGGTGGAAAGGCTCAACCGCTCACTCAAGCAATACCTTTTCGCTCTTCGTTGACGAGCACCAGGACAACTGGGACACTCTCATCTCCATTCTTCCTGCTTTCCTACCGGTCAGCCGTCTACATACAGCGACAAGCTACACGCCGGCGATGTTGTTAATGGGCCGGAGAGCTACAGGCTTTGCCTCGCGGACATCACTTTGGCACGCCAGTGCTTCCATCGCGTGAGACAACATGCAGATTTCTCTACTGGACTTACTCCTGCCACCTGCGGACGAAACTGAACTGTGCGCACGATTTCGCGCGAACGACATTTGCACCTGAGCAGTGAAAGTGCAAGAACCCGCTACAACCGCAGCTGCTCCGGGTCGCATTACTCCAGCCTGGGGACAAAGTGCGGCTGCACCAGCCACGCCGCACGCAAAGGTCGCTGCCCCTGAAACTTCAGCCAGAATGAGGACGGCCTCTACGAAGTTGTCGTAAAACTCCAGCGCAGCGTCGTACCGGGTTCCGGCACCTGCTAAGCCGGAAAAGTTCACGTAGTTCTATTTTTGATCGGCTGGTTCCCTCATCAGCCCGACTGTATCATACCTCGGGGCGGGGATTTCATGTGTTGTCGGGGGGCAGTGCTGTGGCGGTGCAGCGAAGGGGAAGACGACGAAAAGAAGGACAGGAAGAAGGCAAGCGAGCAAAAAGGACAGATGGCGATGAACGTCGACCGCCGAACGCTGGGGATTCTAAACAGTCTTGATTTTCTTAACAATATATATATATATATATATATATATATATATATATATATATATATATATATATATATATATATATATATATATATATATATATATATATATATATATATATATATATATATATATATATATATATAGTGGTAACCGACCAGCGGGGTGTGCAGTTACGCCCCGCGGTAACCGACAGGAGCGTGCCATGGGCGCGGGGTTCGAGCTCTCGAACGATCGCGTGCGTGGCGCACGAGAGCCACGGCGGCAGGGACTCGAAGCCTGGCGTGTAATTAATAAAGCTGTGTTTTCGTTATGTCCTGCCTTGCGTGACTTTCTTGCGGGCGAGCAGTGGGACAGATTCCACAGTAATATTTGGCGCTCGACGCGGTGCCTACTGCTCTCCCGTGGGATGCACCGTTGGCATCTTAGGCCGTTTTAGGCGTTTTTAGCCGGATTTTCCCGTTTTGACTTTGCGCTGCCTGTAAGGCCTACGTGGCCCTTCGACCATTCTTCGGCCACCGGACGCCATCTTTGCCATTGCGGCGTGGCCGTCGTCTCTATTGTGCATAGTGTATATTAAGTGTTCTTCTTCCGTTCCTGTGTGTTCTGTCTTGTTCGGTTTTTGTGCTCTTTTCCTTTTCGCGGCCACTTTCGGGATGAGCCGCCGTAGAGCCGCCGCTGACCAAGCGGTGAGCGGAGAACGAGACTAACGCGGAAGGCCTTATGGCTCGGGTGGCCAACCTATGTGACACGGTCACACAACGTCTGCTGCTGGCTGACCCGGGGCTTCAAGGTCGTGGCCCGCGTCCCCAGGTGCCGGTCCCCACCTACACCGGCTACGACGACCGGTCGTCCGTGACCGACTTTCTCGCAGGGCTGGCGGCCTACAAGCTTGCTGCGGGCGCCTCAGACGAATACGTCCTCGCGCGCGTTTGCCCGTTGCGTTGCAGGCGAGTGCAGCCCGCTGGTGGCGCATCGTGGCCCGCGTTCCTGGCCTGGGAAGCCTTTTAGCGGAGGTTCCAAGACGAATTTCGTTCCGCCTGGGTACCAGTCTTGAATCCAGCTAGAACTGAAGCGCCAAGCCCAGCGCCCGGACGAGACCCTGTTCGAATACGTCCGGGTGATGCAGGAGCGCTTTGATAGGGTCTGCCCAATGACCCCGGAGTCGGATAGCGTTGATCGGGTTGTACAGCAGAGCCACCCAAGATTCCGACCCTACCTACATGGCCGCACCTACGACACCCATGAGCACCTGGCCCGGGACGCTCATGGCATCCAAGAGACGCTTCTGGCAGAGCTCCAGTACCGGCCACCACCGCCGCCCGAAGAAGCTCTCGAGCCGTCCTGTGCCTGGTCGGCTCCCGGGCCCATAAGATGTGCGACTCAGCGCCAACCCCAGAAGTATGGCGCGGTCCTCCCCCCCCCCGCGCGCTGGACTCCTACGCCTTCGGACAGCGGTGGCTCGGACCCCCGGCCTAGTGCCTGGCCGACTGGATCCCGACCTCGGCAGGGTAAATGCCGTTTAACATCACACCCCCAAGATTCGCCCTGGGGCGCGGATCGCTGACCCAACGAGGGAAGCAGCAGGCCGCAACGACAAGCCCCAAGCAGTCAGACACATGATACTAACCGCCGCATTTCGGTGCGCTGCTTTGGCTGCGGCCGACATGGTTACTTCCGCCGAGAGTGCCCCGACCAGCGGCGCAACAGTCCTGCAGCCTCGGTAAGGAGTGGACCCCAGAGCGCCCGCCGGCCGCGGTGACCACGGACAACCCGGCAGCACTACCATCGGAATGTCGAACCAAGGCTGACCCTGACCTAAATGAGCCTCGTATGACAGTTACAGTGCTTGGAATAGCGGTGGCACCTTTGCCACAGCTACCGATACCGGTGCGAGTCTGTCGCTTATTGGGGACTACCTGATTGAACGTTGCAAAGAGCAGAAAGCTAACCTGCGCGAAACTAACGTGCGGTTACAGCTAGAGTCGGGACCAGAAATGCTCGCGAGTCAAGCAGTGAGGTTACAGATCGGGTTTAACGAGAAAAACGCCGTCACCGTTTCGTTTGCTTACCTGGTTTCACGGTACCGGGTTTTGGGGGCGAGATTTTATTTTCGGGGAGAACCTGGTTCTTGAATTTCCGAACAAAGGCTACCGGTTAGGTAGTGACGCGATACTGATCCCGTTTGCCAGACGAGAGCATTGTATCGTCAATGTCGATAACGTTGGCGTTAAAACGCCTGCTTTTCGACTCCCATGTGCGGTAAGCGATTCTTTGCAGGGGTGTCCTGGTCAGCAAAAGTGGCGTCTTCAAAGACTCCTGCAGGAGTTCTCTCCAAAGTTCACGGAGAACCCCGCCAGAATTGGTGTCCCAAACGTTCGATTGACACCGAGAGTACACGGCCTTAATGCTGCAACCCTCGACCGATCAGCGTACACAAGCGAGCCCTGCTGGACAAGGCGCTCCAAGAGATGATCGCACACGGGTGCCGTACGTGAGTCGCAGAGCCCTTGGGCCTTTCCGATCATCCTTGCCCCCCAGAGGGATGGAAAGTCGCAGAGCCCTTGGGCCTTTCCGATCATCCTTGCCCCCAGAGGGATGGAACGGCTCGGCTTTGCGTCAACTATCAGCGCCTGAATGCGGTAACCGTTCCTGATGCGTACCCGTGCCCATCGATTGAGTCGATTATGTACAATTTGGGAAACGCGAGTTCTTTCACGACTCTTGACTGCAGTCATGGATTCCTCAAGATAGAGGCCGATCCCGCTGACATCGAGAAAACAGCATTCACATGATACAGAGGATTGTACGAGTTTGTTCGCATGCCTTTTGACTTGAGCAACTCTCCTGCCACTTTTCAACGCCTCATGGACATCGTGCTTGGAGATGCTTGGCACAACTACGGCACGGCCTATATGGGTGACGTTGTAGTCTTCTCACGCACGTTTGAAGAGCATCTTGTGCACCTTCGGACTATTCTCGAGCTCATGCAGAATGCTGGTTTGAGAGTTCATCCAGGACAAATGCGACTGGCAACATCTAAGGTTAACCTGCTCGGTTTTCTGATCCAGGATGGAGCGCTTCGCCCTTACGAGGACAAGTTAAGGGTCATAACTGAATTTCCTTCCCCCATGATGCAAAGAGTTTGCAGCGATTCCTGGGCATGGTTATGATCATAGGCTACTAAGAGACACACCAAGTTTCGCGGGATTTAGAGCTCTAGTAACTGCAATAATAAATTTACAAATTTGATAATTCCCATTTGGCAACCAGGCGACACTGTCAAAGTTATCACACCATGGTGCCCATAAACCACGTGGTTTTGATCGCCCAAGCACGCCTCGCCATGCTACAACTAAAACCGCTTACGCAAATCAGTTATTCCAAGGCTATTCTTGCTCTCGCCTACGGATCTTTGACCTTTTACTCTACATGCATCTGCAAGATTGTCAAAGACGACGGCGACCACGGCGAGTTCGCCTGTGACTCTTCGTCGCTAGGCTGATCGCCAGTGGCTCGCAGTCAAAAACGACCAGCTTCCAACATTTCTTGATAACAATCACTCTCATCTCTGCTGCGGTTAGTCTCGAAGACTTCGGAAAAGCGAGCGATGCCATATACGTAATCGTCCCGAACCGCAGGCTCGACAAGCGGGAGGCACACGAGGAGCTGCTGACGCTCGAGACGCCGAGAGTGTCGAGACTGTGAGTGCGTGCAAGGGGACGCCGCGGAGTGGCCAGGCGACGTCGGAAACCCAATAACCACGGCAGCCTTTTCTAAAGGGGCGAATCCGAGGGTCCCGCATAGATATAGAGTTATCCACGAAACAATAGCGCGATTTTCAAAACAAATTTTGCAGAAAAAAAGGAACATACAATGGGTCCTAACAGTTGAGTCACCTTGTATTTTGTTTCTGGCGTGTACTAATCTCTTGAAACGTTACCTCCGACAGAGAGAATTGGTTACTTACAGTGCCCCTCTACAACTGGCCTCTTGAAGCTTCTAAAATATTTGAAATAGCTGATGTTGTCAAGCATCTTGAATATACTCGTTCAGAGATAACTTTGAATTGTCAACCTGACTAAAAGAAAGTTAAACGCGTTTTCGAGAAAAGAAGGTATGTACCTCTGCTGCATTACGTTTGAGCAAGATCTTGATCGATCGTATTTTATTTTTGTTTTGAATAGGGAACTATATGTTTCTGGATACGTGGCACATTTAAACGAGGGTTGAATACAATAATAAATCTTAATATACCGCATTTGCATAGTTCGTAATTTAGTTCAATCCTACCACGTATCTCTTGTACAATGCAGTCGGCCACTCCTATATACTGTGCATTTCTACAGCTATAGCTATCATAGACTTTTCAGCCATTTTTGCGGTGGCGTTGTGCTAGTCCGAAAACTCTAGTTCACCCTTTCAGTGGAAAAATGGTGGGTGTATCCGCGCTCTGTGCACCAGTTCTCATGTAACCAGACCAGTTCACCCCTCGACGTAGAGATGACTGGTGCGCCCACAGCCGGAGTCTCTCGGCCTCGCGCGCCGAAGCACTACAAGGGCATGTGGATCGCAGGCATTACGACCGGACGGTTGAGTCACCCCTATATTGATTTTGCGGTTTGGTGAAAGAAACGGCTGAAGATATAGTTCATGCTATCAAGTAAAAGCATGCTATCAAGTTGTAGTAAAGTGGTAATTTGAGCTAGTTGGTACATCACTAATATTAAACAGCGCACAAAACGTCGGCGGAAGAGAAAAGGACAGTAGAACGAAAGAGCGCTGACTCCCAACTGATTTATATTAGACAGAAGAGAAAAGGAAGAAAAAGAAGCCACGAAAATTGAACCCCCGTGAAGACAAGGTACAAGGAAAAGAAAATGAAGAAAATATGTACAAACTAGATCGATAGATTAAAGAAAAGAAGAAGAAGAAAAATTTAAAAAATAGAAAGAAAATGAAAAAAAGAATAGAAAAAATTAAAAAAATTAAAAAACGGTACTTTCACCCTTGGCCGGCCAAAGTTACTGCGCATAGGCGTTGTCCAAAAAAGACACCTCCTTTGCACTCAGCGACAGGGACGGCTGGCTGACGCATTGCTGCCCTATTTTTTGAATTTGAAAAGCCTCGTAGATTTCTCGAGTAGTCCGGTCTTTAAATCTACCAAGAACAGTTGTTTCACCAAACGTCGGTGCGCACTGGCAGGAGCGACAGTGTGTCGGCAAGTGCCCGCCTACCGTGGCTTGAAGTGAATAGAAGTGTTCTCTAAGCCTGTCGTTGATGCATCGTTCCGTCTGACCTATATAGCCCTCACGCAGTTTTAATAGAGGTTATGGGGTCTTTGTTGAGGAAGGTTAAAGGGAGAGTAGCAA
The DNA here is from genome assembly GCA_037355805.1 of Ixodes ricinus. Taxonomy (NCBI): domain Eukaryota; kingdom Metazoa; phylum Arthropoda; class Arachnida; order Ixodida; family Ixodidae; genus Ixodes; species Ixodes ricinus. Next base: position 56,406 of record JAZHYW010040246.1, on the reverse strand, counting down.
CAGGCAAAATATACAAAAGAAGCGCCCGGTCGTAGTACCATACCTGCATAAATTGTCTCACAATTTAAAGCAAATCGCAAACAGGTATGATGTCCCCGTGGTGTTTTCGGCCCCCTACGTTTATCCAAGATCTGCGCAAAAGTGGGGTCCGTCCTCGACAATCGATTACCAGCCGTATGCCACAAGAGGCACAAGAACAAGTTTGTTACCTGCACGGACGGCGTGGTCTACAAGATCCCCCTGACGTGTGGTAAATGCTATATAGGTCAGACGGAACGATGCGTCAACGACAGGCTTAGAGAACACTTCTATTCACTTCAAGCCACGGTAGGCGGGCACTTGCCGACACACTGTCGCTCCTGCCAGTGCGCACCGACGTTTGGTGAAACAACTGTTCTTGGTAGATTTAAAGACCGGACTACTCGAGAAATCTACGAGGCTTTTCAAATTCAAAAAATAGGGCAGCAATGCGTCAGCCAGCCGTCCCTGTCGCTGAGTGCAAAGGAGGTGTCTTTTTTGGACAACGCCTATGCGCAGTAACTTTGGCCGGCCAGGGGTGAAAGTACCGTTTTTTAAATTTTTCTAATTTTTCTATTCTTTTTTTTTCATTTTCTTTCTATTTTTAAAATTTTTCTTCTTCTTCTTTTTCTTTAATCTATCGATCTAGTTTGTACATATTTTCTTCATTTTCTTTTCCTTGTACCTTGTCTTCACGGGGGTTCAATTTTCGTGGCTTCTTTTTCTTCCTTTTCTCTTCTGTCTAATTAAATCAGTTGGGAGTCAGCGCTCTTTCGTTCTACTGTCCTTTTCTCTTCCGCCGACGTTTTGTGCGCTGTTTAATATTAGCATGCTATCAAGTAAAAGCAACTTGTCATGTTCTTTATGTTTATACTTTGATATGAATGTTTCACAAACAGGATCACCAGAACTCGGGTGCCACTCACAGAGGTGAAAGGACTTGCCAATGTCATTAAATCATTATTATAAGTGTAGTTATTATACCTACCAATTCTAAGCTCCATGCAGCACTGGTTTAAAAGTGGTATATCAGGTTAGGTAATTTTAATAAACGCACAAGGCAGGACCATGTTATGCAATCGCGTGAATTGTGTTTTGACGTATAAATGATAGTGGTGAAACCAGTACTCATCGGAAACAAATAAAATAAAGCCGCTCTGGACATTTATTGCGTGTATTTGGAGGCACCGTATTTTTTCTCTACCATACTAATATTCCCCTGTATTGATGCACAGGCAGCTTGTTCTTGGGTGTCCGCTTAGGCTTTTCTGAATTGAGTAATATTAGTGTAGCCTTCAGGAACAATATGAAGGATAATGGTCACCTCCTGAAAGAGACGGGAAACTTAATTCAACTCACATTCAAATTGGAAAGCTACAGAAACACGTGTTTTCTTACAAATTTGGGGCATCTATCTGTAAAGGAACCGGTTTACCCCACTCGTCAGACGAAATATTGGGAAATGGTAGCGCGGAGGACAAATTACGGCTCTAAGATGATTAGATATACTCTGCCTGAATTGCTCAACCAGTTTGCTGGCAGTGAGTTGGATCTGATAAGGATGTCATTTAAGAAACTTAGAGAATATTTTGTAAGCCTAGATAGGTAAAGTACCAGTGATCTGGCGGTTTGTTTAATATTTCCAGGATTATTCAATCTTTTTTTATTTGTGTGTTGTGTGCGTATATTATCCACCCGTTTCGTACTTTCACATGAAGTAGCATTTTTTCCTGTACCTCTGCTGTTGTGCCTATGTAGGGCCTTGTCAATGTGTATTTCACAGCTTCTTCCCTCGAGCTCCACCGTCAATGTAGATGGAAATAAACGAATTATTACACGTAGTAAATTTTGGTATTGCTGTACCTTTATCGAAGCAGGATTAAATTTGTGATATAGGCTCGAAGGCAGGACGAAGTGGTCTCCAGGCATCATTTCCATGCGAATCCACATGTCTTGGGAGTCCCGCACGTCAAATGTACAGCTGCCCTGCTTGATGTAATGGACCTCCTGATAGGCATGTTTATGTTCCTGTCCTAAATCCTCCAGCTTTATGCGAAAAGAAAAGATAATGTTCGTTATTTGTGAAGAATGTTGTTGGAAATGTACAACTGTCCGAGTTGCACGACTTTCATGCAGACAAGTTCGGAACTTGTAAATTAAAGGATGATATCCCAAGAGCAGCCTAATCTTGGTTAAAACATAAACTTTAAGAACATTATTCACGTACAACTTTGCTACTCTTTTGTATTTAATGAATGCTTAAAAACTGCAAGGCGTGACTTATGATGTTCACGCCTCTCTCTTTGATTTGTTCTTCAGCTTTCTCAACATGCTGCAATCTCAGTGGCTGCAGAGGGTTAATTAGATTCTTTGAACTCGCCTCGCCCCTTGTTTCTAGGACTGCGACTATAAAGGATAAATTAGACTTATACCAGCTAAATTTAACAAAATTTATTTTGGCATAAACGAAATAGAGGTGTTCATAAAAAAAATAAGTTGTAATTCTCGACATAACGTTGGGTTAGCTTTTACTGAATAGAAGTCGCTCAGGAGTGCCGGTGAGGATGTCCTTAAAATTCGAAAGTTATAAAATACTGAAGATCCTGTGGTTGGAATATTTTTATGTCAGATACCTTCACCTCCCTATCTCTTAATATCAGGGACGTAACGACGTTTAATTGTGGGCTTCTCTTCCTGCACCTTGATATATAATATATTTTTTTACGTTACATGCAGATAGAAAAGAAATTAAAAAGAACCTTCTTACCGGTTTTTCCTCATTGCTTCCATTAGGGTCCGTCACATACTCCAGTATTGTACGCCAGCCTATCTCTTCCATTAACGCATTGAGCTCCCTCTCTCCGTCTTCTATTCCGGAAGCCTTTGCAACAAAACGTGTTGGCATGTAAGCATTACTTATTATACTGGTACAAGGAAAATGAGAGTAAAATATATGCAGCTTTCGGGCGCGTCTTTTAAACAGATAAAAGTCTTTGGAGGGATGGGGTTTTCTGCATAGAGAACAGCACAGGTGAGAATGGTCATAAAATCCTCGAGTTGCATGAAAACGGATTATTATTACACAGCTATATCAAGATTTATCACTTACTGGTTTCATTTTGGGAATGTTCTTTTATTAAAAGATAAATAAATATATATATATATATTTTTTTTAATTTGTTATAATTTAAGAAATAAAACAATCAAAGGGCAGCAGCGGCGAAATTCACGCTTGGAAACTAATTTGTTATGGGAATACGAAATCAAAGGAAATGCAAATAATACATAATAAGTGGAAAAGTAAACATTACAATATAGACCATACGCGAAATTCACAGCGTCATCTAGTGGGGCGCTGAAGGACATTCTCAGTCTCGTCAGTTGGCTTTGGAGCTAGCAAAGGCCAGGGCGCGAAAGCGTAGCTCTGGAGAATCGTTCGATCGCACAAACACTAGCTCAGAGAGAGCGCTTTGGAAAACCAGGCGCCAGCGCCCATGCCTTTGACGGCACTCAAAGACAAATTGTTTAGCTGATGTGTGCGTCCGCCATGTTTGTTGCGGCAAGAAACCAGCGACTGGCTGGACGAAGAGCACGTATATGCGTAAAGGCGTGAAACACAACTAACCCTTAGCTCGCAGGTGTGGGTGGGGATCAATGACGGTGAGCAGTGTAACTCAATTACTACCGACGACGCTACGTAATTGAGAAATAGCAGCGGAATCTCGCCGCAACAAAGATAGCAGCGCACAGAGTGTTCCCAGACGGCCGAACAATTTCGCATCTCTACTTAAATGGCGAGTTGAAACATTTTATACATTTTACGTATACATGTTATGTTTGATCGTCGAAGGCTATATTAGCATATAATTATCAGACGTATCCGTTTAGGCTTACACAATCTGCCATAAATGGCCACCCTATGAATTATTTGTGTTTACTAGGAAAACCAACGGCACCTTGGTCAGAAAGAGACAACTTCATATCCCATGTCGGAAATTCCCACCTCGAGAATAGAACCATGACCTCGTAATATGTAACGTGGTCGTAGCGGTTCAAATGCAAAAAAGGATTATGCTGAACTTACGCTGTACGCCCTGATGTTCAGGGATTCATACAAGTCCCGGGTTGTTAGCGTTTGGCTGCTCTGATCCAAGTACCAAGCCCTCATCACGAGGCCGAAACTCAAGTGCGTCTAAACCAGAACGAAAGCATGAACCTCCTTAAATATGCTCTAACCTTCGTAAAGGAGAATCGGAAATACCAACTGGCCATGCCCAACTGGCTGCAGAAGAGAGCTCGCGTCATTGAGCGTACGTTTTGCAAACGTGAAAGAAGAGCAAGAGAAAAAAGATCGAACAATAAAAGGTAACGCTGATTTCCTTTTAGCAGAGCTCATGGCAGGTTGCACCTGCAGCAGTTTATTGCTAGAAAAAGGACCACGTGCACAACTGCAGTATTTTACATTTATTGCTCAAATTACGTGGAGCGAAACAAGCCCTTGGCAAGCGGTACTATTCGATTCTGTATTAATGCACATGCAGTGTTTATACAGCTACATTACTTTCTAGATGAATGCGGCACATCAGCCCGGTTGTCGCTTCAGTTGGACAGTTTCAAGAGAAGGGAGTTTTAAGAGCCCTGCCGCGGCAGTATTGTAAAACTTCATGGTCTTGTATCACAGTACTAATGTTAGATTTATATTAAAATGCTCAGTTAAACATGACAAAACAATTGCCACTGGCTCTGTTCAGAGTAGATCGTGCACGCTAGTCCGGACGTAGTTTTTATTTTTGTTAATTTTCACATGTTTCTTCTCAACATGGGTAGAAAACGCTACCAAAAAAGATTTTGAGAAAAATAATATTGAAAGAGAAAAACAATTTTGAGTGCGACAGAACGGCATATTCGATTTTTGAAGTTTTCGCTTATGTCATGTTTGGTGACACCAACTTCGCAAACTATAACTGTCAGAAATCTTGACTATTTTGCACTTAATTATAATAGAGAGAGAGTAATATGTAGTGAAATATGTGCAGCACTGTGGATGTTATATATTTCGAGTAATGAATTTGCCAATATGGCTCCTTTGACGGTTTGTCACTAGATTTCTGAGCCGTTTCCTGCAAAAAGTAAATCGCTACAAGAATAAAATATATGTCAATAATTCTTATTAAAATGTTCTTTCGATATGATATATACATCGTTGTTTTATCTGAAATTTTGCAATTTTTATGTCTTGACCAGCACGTGAGTATGGGCTTCTGGTGTAGGAAGGGCTCCCTGTGCTTTTCTTTTTCCACGTGGACCCTTCTGGGCGATGGCGATGGTAGGGGTACTGAAGGCTCGGTAGCCGGCAATGTGAGGCTCGGGCACTCGGGCTTCCTATAGTAGTTGGAGCTTGCTGCCAGCCGTTTTTTGAGTTCCGGACCTTGCTGTCGGTAGGAGGGAATATTCCACTGTAATACTCTTACTCCAGGGCCGAAAGGATCCGTTCGCTGGCCGGTTAGTGCAGAGTCAACGTGGCCTGTGCTGCTAACTACTGTTGGGTACGACGTCAGCGTTGGGGACGATGAGGGAGGTTGCTATAAGGGCTGGGAGGTTATTGATTTTCTTGATTGTTGCAGCAACAAGCGTGACGGGTTGCAAGATCGCCTGCTCGATGCGTATTGGGGATGTATCGTTTTCCTCAGAAGTTGGTTTCATGGTGGAGGTTTATACATTTCGTCGTTGTGGGCGTGGATTAACGGTCCTTGTCCTGGCGGTGTACTCTGCTGGCGGTGGTGGAGGTCTAGGTGGCGGGACACGATCAGGGTTTGTTTGGAGACCCATTGGGGTCGGGCGCAACCAGGCCGGAGCACGCGGAAGCGACAGGGCCTTTGAAGACTGCTGCGGTGGCGGCAGTGAATTTAGGGCCGGCCACGCATCCTCCGTTTCACTATGGTCTTTGGCAAAGGGAGGTGGAGGCGGTTTGGCGCACAGCGTTGTCCGTTGTGGCTGTTGCCCCCAGCGCTGTGGCGGAGCAGCCCACTGCTTACGACGTTGTGCTGAGGCCTTTTGCACCCTCGAACAGGTACCGTCGGTCGCGAGGTGAGGACCCCCACATATAGCCACATTGATGGGGTTCGTGACAGCAGTCTATCTCATGGCGGTGGGGTGGTCTTCCGTAGACACAGACGGCCTGCGTTTTTATGGAATTCAGCCCGTTGTAAATAAATTCTGCTTTTGCAAGGGACATTAATTAAATGCTGTTTAGATTAAGATGTTGCAAAGAAAGGAGCCATTGGCTTATTCAGAATGCATAAAGTCAATAGGATAACAAGAGAGCTGACAGAAGTACCAGCTTCTTCCTCGAAGACAAGGCAGAGACTGCTCATCGCTGAACTGTCATTAAATTGGGCGTTGGGCGAATTTAGGCGTCTGGCTGTTGAACGAATGGCTCCTGTAACGCCGGACTACCTTGTTCTCCGACTCTGGAATTCTAGCTATCGGTTTTCATGCCATGGTATTTTTGAACTCGATCAGAGAACCACTTGATTGCTCCTGTGGCCAGATATAGGCTTAGCACGCAACAGCTTTTGTGCTAAACCCATATGTCAGCTTATACACCGAACTGACATCGCGTTTAAATACTGGTATCAAATGACGCCCCCTAAAAATTATTTTACTGTAGTATAATAAAAATGCCCATAATAATTATTTAACTAAATATTAATTTAAGACTTGGAAATGATGAATGTACAATACTATGATCTCAGTGACAAACCAGCAATGATCTTTGCCGAATTCTTAGTAAGAGTATTTGAAACAAGAAAAAAAAAAACGGCAGATGAACACTCATGAACGGCAACTGGTTCTAGAAAAGCAGTTTTCATAAATATTTACATAGTTGTTTTGATATTTACAATGCTTAATTAATTTTAACGTTATCCTGATTTTAATGTTTTCCTGTAGAACTTTTTATTTGTAGAATAAGATATCAAGCATATTCAGAAACAGTTAAGTTATAAAAGTACAAACATATATATATGTTCGTTTTTATTCCTTTGTTTTTTACATCAGAACTTGCTTTAATAAGTTAAAAAAGAAATGCCTCCACGTGCGTGCAAACATCTGCTGTAAGTAGAACGAGTAAAAAACCACGTCGGGATGTCGACCCTATAGCGAACGGCTGTCTTAAACCTAGCACTAAATCAATTTATTTTATGTGCTCGGCTGAACTCACCGAAAGTCGTCCCTGGGATTGTCTATGACTCCGGCAAACAGGATGTGCATAACAAAGCGGTTCCAGAAAATTGCAGAATAAAAAAATATTCCGCATCTGTCTATGCCGATGAGTGCCGATCTGGCGCTAAACTTTATTAAACGAGCTGGTTTAAAGTGTCATCCCGGGGTAGAGATCTCTACTTTAACAATTTTTTGACTTGAAGAGCGCGAAGGGCTGAAAAAGACACGAGACACAAAACTAGCGCTATAGCAACACCACCTAGCATAATAAAATCCTCTGCACTAGATTTTCGACCTCATTACGGAGATATTGATTGAAGACAAATTGAACACGAGTGCTGCCTGGGCGTTGGACTGGACCTCGTGAAAAATCAACGAGGTAATACCCTTGTTACACGGGTACATTTAACTGCAGTTACGCTAAGCCACAGTTAGCGCACATTACTTGCCGACAACATTCTGCTGCTATGCAGTCAAAGCTATGGGCGAACGTGCGATTGAGCATCTTGAGCATCTATCGAAGCAGTGCACGCGCGCTCTTCACTTGTTATGGAATAGCTGTCCGAGAGTATAGTGCGGTATCTGTGGTGCCACGGAACAGCAGTTAAGCTGAGTTAACCGCGTTTAAGTGTGCCCGTGTAACAGGGGTATACAAAGGGAACTGGTTGTCGAACTGGCAATTGCTCAAGAGGCGACATCGGGAACTTAAGGAGGTTACATGAATAAAGAGGAGAGGATTTTCGGAGGTCTTGTTTATGCAAAGTTTATACAAGAATACATTGATACATCGAAGCAAACGCAGAGATAAGATAGCATAAATACGTTGCAGTAAAGCTGATAATAAATAAAGAAGAAATAAAATAACAATCATAACTTGAAAATTATTGAAACAACATTGAAAAAAATTCTGAAGAGAAAAAAAAGAAACAAAAAACGCCCCCAAATAGAAACTTAGTTAATCCTCGTCTTGGATCGTCGAGGTAATTAGTTTCCTGTAAGTTTAAGCCACGAAAGATGTAGAAAGGTGGGGAGCTGGGCTAGTTGGTATAAACTCATGTGGAACCTAACTGCGCACAAAGGACGAGGAGAAAGGAAAGGAACACACAAGACACACAAGCGCTGACTCGGAACTGAAATATATTACACAAATAAAGAAGATGAAAGCTTCAGAAAGGCTGTATCCATGCGCTGCACACACACTGGGCCGCAAGGTTGACTAAGAGAAAAAGGTTGACCAGGAGAAATGCATCCAGTCGGTCTTCACACAAACAAAAGTCCTCAGGCGGTTCCGTAAAAACAGATATGGGGAACGCTTGCCAAGTAAACAATTAAACTTCTGCGTACATGTACCATGGCGGTACTTATGTGCTAAATGAAATTCAGTCAGCGCTTTAATTCTCTCCGACAACTTTGTCGTCTGCGCCGCAGCCCAGTATTAAGTATTCCAAGATGATACAGTATTTCTTTTTTCAACGGAACAAACCATACCTTGATGTTTCATCTCAATCACTATAATACTTATTTGATGAAAGTTGGAGCACTCTATACGCAGGCTTAAATGTTTACCGCCTGAGTTACATGATGCACCTTTTAATGCTACCTTATAAAAAATAATTGGGGTTGTGTGGATATTTATACAGCGTGTAGTAGGTCAGCCATTTCCAAGCTGCGACGAGTCACCTGCTGTAGATTAGGAATTTAGCCAGTGCAGTGCAACCGCTAGCCTGGGGTATTTAACGTGCACCAGATAGTAGTGATACACGACCGCACGCCGGTTCGATGCTCTTCCACATCAAAAAGGGCAGGGGTGGGGATCGAACCCTCTTCATGCCTGAATCTAAACTGGGAAAAAAAGGAAGCGGGTGTTGTTTGTAGGAGACCCAGAATTATTGTTTCATGTGAAAAGATTACAATTGCGTGCAAAAAATCGTGATTTCGTGATTTCAACAGCTAACTATAGGTTCCAGTACAGCGCTACCGATGCATCGTGAAGATATATTCCGAGGATCCAAAAATGAGAAGAATTCGTAAAATATTCAATTTACGGCACATGTACCGTGCAAGCATTAGGTATATTCCATCAGGAAACACACCGCCGATGTAGGACATTGGAAGTCGTATGAGTGGAGAAAGTAAGTCCCATGTGGTGTCCGATGAGAGGGACCAGCAGGGCTGCGCAACTTATTCCATTGAATGTCCTAAGTTGGGTAGAGAGGAGGGGGGGTGGCTTAGTTTCAAATTCAACAGTGACGCCAAATGCCCTCCCCTCGTCCTCCCCTTTTCGGAGATTACTTCATGCTGCTTGGTTGGTAGCCTAGTTTTCCCGATTGGTTGCAACACGTCGGAAGTCAAAGGAGAATTTAACCTACCCTTACTTTGTTTTCATAAATTGTTTGCTGCTACAGTGCGATGAACGTTTGCCTGATATCTAATATATCTGACTGCGATTAAAATTGCATAGGCGATTCAGTGAATTGTTTTAGTGTCTAGAGTTTATTTCCAAATAATCCCATACGAGGTTGACACCCTTTGTACAAACCTGTTTTCAAACTCATTTTCGCGGAGCTGCCCGAACTCACGTGGGCATCACTTGCCAGTGCATATTGAAAAGAACCAGTGGAAATAGGTAACTTACAATTGTAAATATGCTCCCGTACCCTGTTTGGAGTAAGAATGTCGATATAATATTGTCTGGTTTGATGATTGCCCTATAGTCACGGGATTCGTCCTAATGAAATATAAGAGTAACTTTCAGACGTACGGTTGACAATGTACGTACCTTTGCTGAGGTTCTCAGGAGCTCCTACTATATTTATAGAAGCCGATATAAACTTGCAGCGTGTGAAAAATGAAATATTAGAAGTGCCCCACGTTGAAGATAAAAGAAAGTGCCATTACATTCGGTTCTGAACTGTTCTCAGTGTAGAGCACATTCAAGAATCACTTCCATTTCCAGCAAGTCGTCTGCAGCTCTGCCTGCAAACGTATCCTACCATATAGGCTACTGGTAAGTAAGTGTGTAATTCTTAATTATCGTATGTGCGTGCTGTGACAGATTCCAGAAACAGGGATAGTTGGTTCCACAGATGATAGAACTCATAAAGGCACGAGCGGGGAGGTGTCTTTTAGCATTGACTTTTTTAAATGGTATCCTTCAGTAGTTGTTTTGGCAATAGTGACGGTACAATTTTGGTCACCGAAGAGAATTTCTTAAGTGTCGGATCGCCGGTTTTATGATTGTGTGAAAACGATTATATCACCGGCTACTTCGGCTGACAAACTTCATCACACCGCAAAAAATCTTGAGTTAGGTGGAAAATACGCCTCCGCCGGATGAAGAAGTGTGTGGCTTCTTCATGGGCTCAGGCAATATTTTTGACCTCGCTCGAGTTGGTTTGCAGTGCGATGTAGTTCGCCAGCCGGAGTAGTCGACGATATAATCGTTTGGTGAGCATGAAGAAGCGTAACTATTCTTCATGGACTCTGGCGAGGATTTGAGCCGGATATATGTCGCGTGAAATCACCCTATACTAGGCTTGGTTATTGGGACCAGAAATCCTTATGCAGGATACAGTACAGTACTTAAAACGGCTGATAGAATTTATGTCTTCGGATCTACTCTCGATTACATAAACAGGTGCAAAATAACTTCTCCTCCGCCAGTTTCTGTAGCAGCCATTTTAAGAACATCCTGCTTACCGATGCCATAGGCAGTTTGAGGGACGCATCACGCAGAGTTCATAGATGCACTAAAAACAACGCAGCATCAGAGCCGGTGTTAGAGGAACCGTTGACTAGAAATGACCTCGCCACGTTTTGTTTCCCGTTCTGTTAATAACACACGCTAGCACACACACGTGTAGTTCTTTCTAAATATGTTTTTTAGACTTGGCCAAGTTAGTTAATATTTAGCACTAAGTACAAAATACGCCAAAAATTAAAATAACGGTACATGCGTGCTCCTCAAATATACTTGTTTTTGCGTATTACACCATGATACTAGAACAACTCACTACCAACAAAAACTGTTTCACGGACACTATACATATATAGAGTGTACATCCAATTAACAAGTTAACCAAACGTTTTTCGTTTGTACAGCTGCGATGTTTGGCAAACGCACGTCCGGGCACCTTAAAACATGTAGAGTCACCGACGGCTTAAGGAATGCAGGGTGTGGCTTATAATGCGCACGGTTCTTGCTTCGTTATCGGTTCTTTGGCGTTATTATCCACTAATGCCGCAATCCCATTTTCTACGGGCACATAATGAGATGCACGCGGGGTTAGTCGTGCTCTGCGTTTCTTAAGATGTCAGTGACTCTTTAGTTTGTTATCGCGGCATCGAAGTAAGCAGTACGCCCAGCCGAAAGTTATAAAAATGTTCTGATTATCTCCATGTATGCTTGTAGGCCTGCTTTAAAGTAAGTGGTGACAGAAAAAAAAGTTAGCAACATCCAGAAGTGCATGGCCCGAAATTGACAGACGTTATAATAAGATGTTTCTTAGTATTTGCGTCAACGTGAAGCAGCTCTTTTATCTAAAGCGAACATATTTTACTTTCACTCTGACGCGTCTTATTAATGTAGTTGTGGTGAGAAGACGTAGATTTGCGTTTAAATAATTGTTGCATGACTTGTACCCAAGAGAAAAAAATGTTCAGCGTCTTTAAACATTTTTGTCCCACAAAATTACTGTGCTTAGAATAGGTTACAGGGTCGTTAAAGAGCCCCTGAAGAGAAAAAAGTTTTTTTAAACAGTCTGGTTGGGACGCGCGTGTCAAAAAATGAATTTTACGCGAAAAAAAATATTTTTAGAGCAATATTGACGGCGAGAGATTTATTTGAAGTTTTGCGCGCAAATTCCAGGTCATTCAGCTCGGCTTCTCATTGGTAACGATGGTCATTCAAATCAGCTTCTCATTGGCCAATAGAATGAGTGACAGCTTAGATGTTGGTTATAAAATCTTCGTGATCTCTTGAAATTGCCTTTTGAATTACATTTTTTTAGGTTTAAGAAACAATCCATCGAATGAACGTCGTAATTGTTTACAAACGTTTTACAAAATCGTAACTTCCGTTCGGATAAAACAACAAACAAAAACTTCGCCATTTTTTTTTCTGTCATGGTCGCCGTTTTGTAACGCGTCTCGCGTATACCTCGGGTGGTTTTATAGTTTTATCGCGTTTATATGTGAAGACCTCCTGAAGAGGGCTTGTTGCTTGTGTTAGTTAGTCATCGTAAGTACTTAGGAAGTGGCAAGGGGTGACAGGTTTTTGTTTTTCTGCTCTTTGCGTGATTCGTGTGTCCCATTCACACGAGGGAGACGACGAGCAGACGCCAGCAAGGACGGACCGAACCTGGTCGCCACCCCACAGTGCCGCGAAACTCCAACATCGCACCGTGGCACCGTTGTCCAAGAGAGAAATCGACGTTCGCTACCGCAATAATGAATCGTACGCCGCTGTTACGCACAGATCGAGACAAAACACCGTGATAGGCTTCGCGCGAAGCGCCACTAGCTTTACTAACCCAAAGCATGAGAGTGACACAGGCATGGTCCTGCTCGAGAAGGGTTCCGCGTAGAAGCGACGAAGTTCTGGGCTCGCGAAGGGGCGTTTGGAGATGCCTTCACGCACTAGCCACAAGAGAGGTCTTGCTCGGTGAAATCCTGATTGGACGTGCAAGAATTATCGCGGCGTGCTAGACGAGTTTTGACGGAAGCTTCTTGACGCGGACCCGGAGGAGTACCGGAACCTGCGTCGCGTCAGCCAGACAAAGTTTCTGCAGTTCCTTTCACACGTGGAACGAAGAAACGCCCGACAAAATGAACCAGCGAACGCACAAAACACAACGATGCGCCACTTTTGTTTTCATCGTCGAGAAAAAAGAAAACAATGTACTGTTGCCAGACTAAACGCTTTTCAAGTCAATCTCCCACCAAAAATCCGCGAGTGAAAAAGGCGCTTGACTTTATCAGTTCGCGCGTCCGCCGCAGACGAGGCGCGGATCGCAGGAATCGGTAACGTGGTAGCACGGTCTGCGGACGAAAATCGCGATTCGGTCCGTCGTGTACGACGCTGTACGACGTGCGACGGTGCGACCGGCAGACACAGGAAGTAGCAATGGCTCTCGTATGGGGCGCAGCCAAGCAGCCAAGCCGATCCACTTCGAAGAGGCGGGGAGTACCTCTCCTCCACGCGCCCGAAATGCCGAGAGAGAGAACAAGTGGAAAGGAGGTGACTACCGACTAAATTGCGTCTGGCACAGTCAATATTCTTTAAACTAAAAACAAATTTTTTTCGCGTAAAGTTTGTTTTTTGACACGCGTGTCCCAACCAGACTGTTTGAAAACTTTTGCTTTTCAGGGGCCCTTAAGGTCGGTGCGATCGTGTTTACACCTACGCGTACAAACTTATGTCACTTAACGTATTCGTAACGCCGTTGACCTTATACCGATGACGTTTCTTGCACGTCGCTTTCTCGTGAAACGCTTTTTATGTTTTTTCTCTTCAGTCATTTCCTACATAGGCTCCCTTTACTATACTACGTTAGTATTTAGGAAGGTCAGCGTAAAACTTAACGAAGTCGTTCGCTGCAAATGCACCCTTCAACTTATTTTATGATGGGGAGCACCTGATCCGCAAACTCTATCTGGCAAATTTCTTTATCTTGATCAGAGTTAATACGTTCGATTATATCCGGTTTGCAACCAAACATACACCTTGACCTGTCCTGGAGAGTTCTGTTGGGAGGAGGGGTGGGTGGTCATTTTTGGTGGTGTGCCGGAGTCCACATAATATTGCCTCGCCGGCCGGATGTGGCCCGCAGGTCGCTGGTTGCCGACCTTTGAGTGCCGTTGCAGTAATTGTCAACATACGGAAGATCGAGACAATCTCTGAATAGTTCTGCAAATCCAGAGACAACTAGAGTCACAAACGTCATGCGTATCCTTCCTCAAAGCCTCGTTACATGTACCAACTTCTGCCAGCGGGAGCAGAGCTTGTCGATACATTTCTTGAGCCCACTTTATGCGGTCTCCTACAGCTCAACCAGAGATATTTTGTGTGCTGGAAAACTGACGTCGCCGACATCGACATGCCAGCTCATGAGATAGGTATATGCCGCAAGGGGCGAAGTAAAGTGCGTAGTGCGGGTGCGGAAGGGCAACAGTTCTTGTTTCATGAGGAACTTGGAAACCATGAACGGTATTTGGGTCAACGGTTACTAGTAATCAGTTACGTCCGTGGTCATCAACCGCTTCGTGGCTTTCCCTGATTCGTCGATGCAATTTGGAAGGCTGTTTATATGACATGATGTTTTCGCCTCAATACAGCAACACTTAAGATTAACGCCATTCTCAATTGTTTTACAACCAATCGCTGGTCATCACTTTAGGTCAAAACACTCGATGTATTTCAGCAGCAGCGTGGCTACATGGACGAGTCTACTTTTTTAATTGCGGTTTTGTGTAAAAATATAATCTAAAATAACATCTGGCTCTGCTACACAGGTGGTACATTGCACGCCGCATGGACACACTACCAGAACTTTAGGATCGTACTTCTCTGTGGGAATTCACGTATTAATGGCCCCGAGAAAGTTATGGGGTGCGCAGCGGAAATAAGTTTGAAAGCATTCTTCACAAAAAGTGGTATTCATGTATGTGACTAAAAACGGCGGTTTGTCCTTTGTCATACCGTAAATAAAAGTCATTTATATTTTTCCTACTGCGAATCGATGGAAATAATGGTCTTGAAATTGCGGATGAGCGCAAGCATCCTGTCTGAAACTTGAACGTTGACATTGAGTTTTATGCGATGAACTGAGCGGATATTTGATGGCACGTGGACTCAACGTTTTTGTTCTAGCGTATACGCAGCTGTGTTTAATTCTACAGTGCCGCAATTATTTTCCTTAATAAGCGAACTCCGAGGCTGTTTCACTACTAATCGTTCGGCAGAAGCAGCCATTCTCTTTACCGATTCCAGAAAGATAACGCACATGTATCTGAGAATGTGCGTGGTAATTATTGCATATCTTTCCAAAGTTCTGCTTTTAATGTACACCTCACCAGCTATTGGATCTAGCAACTGCAGGCCTTCAGCAAGTAATGATGCATGGAAGGTAATGATATATTATTTTTATGTGTGCAAAAATATACAGTAGGTACTTAGATCACTGTCTACCATACCTCCTCTTTTATAGAATATTTCTTGTTGCAAATGTTTCAGTTCCTGGAGACATTTGAACAAGGCCATATCCGGTATACAACAGTGGACCTTCACGAGATATGCCACTCATTCTATCAAATACAGCTTGATACTACAACCAAAGAGGCTGTCTACAGTGTTACCACCTTGTCAACTGATAATGACCATGCAAAATAAGTAACTGTATGACCATTACTGGAAAGTAGTGATGAGCACACGAAAAAGTCGCGGCCAGTTTGACAGCCGACCTTATAATATTACAGTTCTCTCAAATCTGAGTAGATATAATGGTTAATGGGCTCCCAAATTTTAGAGCGCAGCTCTTAGGCGCCTGTTTCCGGCTTGAGCGGCCTCGGCGTTTCCGCTGGCGCCGGCGTCGGCGTAACCGCGCGTTGCATTATGGGAAGTTTCCATAATGATGTCACAGGGTTACCCTCGTGAGGGTTACGAGGGTTACTCTCACGAGGTTTACGAGGGTTACCCCCATGATGATCATGAGGGTTACCCTCACGGGGGTTGCCCTCACGACGGTCACGAGCGTTACCCTCACGAAGGTTGCGAGAGTTCGTT
This sequence comes from Ixodes ricinus, assembly GCA_037355805.1. Lineage (NCBI taxonomy): Eukaryota > Metazoa > Arthropoda > Arachnida > Ixodida > Ixodidae > Ixodes > Ixodes ricinus. The sequence goes on along the minus strand of JAZHYW010040246.1, from coordinate 40,382 downwards.
ACCCTCAAAAGGTAACCCGACGAGGGTCACAAGGGTTACTGTCACGAGGGTCACGAGGGTTTTGAGTTACCCTCATGAAAGTCACGAGGGTTACCGTCAGAAGGGTTACTAGCGTTACCCTCACGAGGATTACCCCCATGAGGGTCACGAGGGTTACCCCCTTGAGGTCACGTGAGCCCCCTGATTTCACGTGACCCCCTGATGTCACGTGACACCGCCCCTGAGGTCACGTGACCTCAGGAAGTCACCTATCTCTCAGTACGCTTCCATCCTCCTCCTCAAGATCTGCGCTCTAATCCGCCGTTACAGGGAGTTGTAAACGGCTTTCATTTTTCTTCGAGTTTTTTTTTGTTCTCGCAAAAGCATGTACGACCCTACTGTGCTAATTTTAAACAGTAAGTCAAAGTTGGTTGTCCCGCTAATGGATTCCACGAAATGGTAAAAGAGAAAAAAATGTGATATAGTGAAAATTTCATTTTTCTTTGCACTGCTGTGAAAACTACCACAAGGGAGCTCAGTATTGATTCAGATTTAAAAAAGGTAAAATTTATACCTTTTGGATTTTGAAGCATGAATCGAAGATGCGTAAATTTCTAGATGAAAATGCACTGCTTTTTTGCTTTGAATAAAAAGTGTTGAGGAGAAGCCCCTCATGCTCATAAACAATGATGCATGTGACGTGACGTAACTTTTTTTTTACATATATTTCAGTTTATAAAGAGTGCCGTAGTGCAGCACCAAGGCACACTTTACGTGTCAGGCTCGTGTTCCGATTGTTTCATCACACAGAAAATTTGAATGCTTTACTGAAAGAAACAATCGAAGGATGACATATGGGCGATGAAGAATTTTCATAACCTTATTTGTGCTGGTAAAGCCTTTTAATTGGTCAAAGAGGACTGTTAAACACGCTGTGAAATATTGAACCTATATATGCACATACCGGGTGTTTTTTATTCTTGCAAATTTGTTTAAAAAAGCCGTGAGAGCTACACTTATGCGGTTTGTGCGGTTTATACTATGTCCCCCTGGCCGTATAACTCACCTACACAAACCGCATAAGTGTAACTTTCAAGGCTTATTCAAAACAAATGTGTTAAGTTGAATGTAAAAAACGTGTATATATATATATATACTTACTAAATGCTTTAAAACTCCAACAATGTTTCGAAGTGCGACTTCATTACTTAATTTATATATATATATATATATATATATATATATATATATATATATATATATGCAGGGTGTTTCAGAGAACGCAGGGCAAATCGCTCCTGCGAAAACTACTCATCGTAACGAAAAAGGCTTGTGGCATTTTGGTCTTGGACCAGGAGCCCATTTGGCAAAATTACTAAAGTCCGGGACAAATAAGTTGTTAATTATGTTTGCGTAATTAACTTTTTCAATATTGTGTTCAAGGGCACGGTTCAAATTAGAAAATTTCTCAGTATCGTCGAACAACACTAAATCAAGAAATTGCAGATCGATAGAAGGCACGCGAAGCATTTTATGGCTTTCTGAAAAACCGTACAAATTCGACGGGTTTTTAAGTTTCGGTTTGTTATCGGAGCGCATCTCAGCCCCGGCGGCACCGCGCCCCTTGGAGAGATAGTGCAACCAGCCTCTGCTGCGTCGTGCGATGACAGCGCAGCAGAGGCTGGTTGCACTATCTCTCCACGAGGCGCAGTGCTGCCAGGACCTAGATGCGCTCCGATAGCAAACCAAAACTAAAAACCCGTCGAAGTTGTGCCGTTTTTCAGAGAGCCGGTAAATACTTCGCGTGCCTTCTGTCGTTCTGCAATTTGTTGATTTAGTGTTTTTCGACGATGCTGAGCAATTTTCTAATTTGAACCATGCCCTTAAGCTTTGGTAGACTAGGCGCTGAAAATGCCCAAGAGCGGAGATTACGAAAACTCTGCATATGATGTCACGCTTCGAGAACGAGGGGCTTGAACGCTACTTTAAACAAATATTTTCTGCAGCCTCCGTGTACCAAATTCAAAAATAATCTCGATATTCGTGATCCTGGAGAACCAAGGAAGACTATTCAAGTTTCTTTGTTTTTTATCAAATACAAAACCACTTCAGTTTCCCTTTTAAGGTAGCTCAAGTATTCGCCCAAGTACCCCAATATGTTGATGGTCATCAATTTTTATGAAACTTTCACCGTGCACTAAATTGTCACCCTTGAGTATGTCAAGGATATCTCTTATAAAATTATAAAATTTCTTTCGAGAACACAAATATTAGAGTTTACATATACACCTCCGGATCGCTGGCTGCCGCTCTACTGGCATCAGCGAGAAGTTGCGGCGATACATCGATCGTGACGTCAAAAACTGTAGCCGAGCACAGAGGCGCCTCCTCTACGACGTTGTGCTCATGGATGTACAGCGGTTGTAGTCCTGAATGACGTTCTTCTTTTATCTCCTTCAACCCTCGTTGGGCCACACAAAGACTGTGTAGATACAGCTGCAGTGGTTTGGCGAATTTGTAATTATTTCTAGTGCCCCAGCTTTCAATCACACATCTGGCTAGTAGGACCTCCACAAAAACTTATTTGAAGTAATTTTAGAACGCTTTATAACTGCCACCAATTAATAAAATACACATTCGCTGTTACGCGAAAGTTTCAACTTTGGCGCCGTATTAGTTGAATTTCATCTTCATTTGGGGGAATGCCATGACCAATTTTCCGGCTGTGAATATATAAATGGACGCGCTGACAATTGTCGCATTTGTAATGCTGCTTTTTCTTGCGCATTTCTTACAACGATGCTATGATATCTGTTGATTGTGCTGTTAGCTTATTTTTGGATGATTTTCAACTTGCTATGTTTGCGCTACAAATTGTAATCGAAATCTCCGCGTTGTATAAAAACAGTTTATAATGCGCCAATTTGCAGTTCATATGAAGCCGGGAAGCCATGCTTATGTAAGGCGGATCTCTAAACGACTGTTACAAGACCTCATTGGGTGTTCTAAAGCAAGCGTAGCGACCTTAGACGGGATGTATCGTTGTACACTCAATACTGAGATATTTATAGCAAGTTAGGTTGTATGCTTTCAATTTATGGGGGTGGTCCAAGTCTCCAGCCGTTAAGGTGTATTGAGGTTTATATAGATACCAAGTTCTCATGGTGAAACTTCATGAAAATCTCTTTTCGCAACCCTCAACGGCCGACTTTCAAACAAACGTTGAGGGAATTTTCTGGCCACACGTATAATGTATCTAGTCACATAATGACAGTAACAGGTGATACTCGGCGGCTCTTGTTCAACAGTGACAATGTATCTTAGTACGTGATAGCACTCGCGGCGATGCAGCGGACGTGGTCTGAAATATTTGTTCTATGGTTGTTTTTTTCAAAGAGGACCTTGTGCGCGTCGACCTAGATTTCTGATTGGGGAAAAACAAATCACAGCCGGTACATTCATTTTTATGTTGTTTTTGTTACGTTTTAGAGTAGATGTACTACTTCCGTGCGGTTCTATGCTGGGGCTTGCGCGTCTCCGTCTGAAGCACCCTTCGATAAAGCGGCTTTCAAAAGTGCAGTGTCTTATGTGTATTGTGGTTTGAATACATTTATAATTGCACGTAGATAAAAACACTACAACCCTTCTTGATTTAAGCTGTCATGAACCAATTAATTTTGTATTCTAAATAAAAATGGGATGTGTTGCATATTTCTTCAAAGATAATGAGCTGACAAAAATTAATGTAACGATTATATAAACACGTATATAATACATTCTAACTGCAGCCAACCTTGTGGGTCTCATGTACTTGGAAAATAATTTGTTTAAAAAGAAGAAAGCACTCGCTTGAACTCAAGCTAAGCGGCACTGTAGTTGCGTGGTTCCAACTTGAAATAAAATAGCACCGTAGTATAAATAAGTGTCACCGGCGTATATTTTACAACCAATTCTGTTGGTCTGAGAGTCTTCGTTGTTTAGAATGTACTATTAAATGTTGCGTATAGTCCGCGGACTATATATATTTAAATGTTTCAATTTTATCAGGCGCGGACAATCTACAGGCGCGGACTATATACAAGTTTTGGCATTTTTCTAAATCGTTCACTTTGACAACACTTGAAGAATTGTATGAACAAAAGTGTATAATACTGGTGAGTTATGTATGATGCAAGCTTCTTTGTCAGCTAATACAGCAGGCGTTGGTCCAGATGTGCTGTGTATAATAATTTTTACGTTTGAATGAGGCACAAAGCGTGGAATATGCACCACGTGCAGACTACCCATGGAAAAAAAAGGCTTTTTTATCAGCTGAAATTGGCTTTTGCGGATTATACACCGGTGCAGACTATGGTTCGGAAGATACGGTATATCCTGATGCATTGAAGGGGTACGGAAACGAAACTCCAGCGCTCATTTTTTAGCTTTAATGTTTTGCATGTTGCAGCATAACCTCAAAGATAACAGTCTTTTGTTGAAAGGCACAAGAAAACTAATATCAAACTAATTAAACCATCTTCCAATGTGCACCTGGTGGATGCATGTGGAGCCTATTTGGGAGGTAAGCAAGCAACGTTGGGGAACTTGCTACGTAATCATGACGTAGCAAGTTCAATCGGAGCAGTGCCGCTCTTTGGAATTCAACATTTTCCTTCATAGCTTTCCTCAACTCATGAATCGCGCATTGTACCAAACCCTCGTTTGTGTACCCGGACACAGCCGCTCTCCCCCTAGAAGAGTAACCCGTCGCTCAAAATTTGGACAAAAGTTGCTTTTCCCACCCCGTTCACCCCTAATCTGACAGTGCTATGGAAGCTACGTGCTCCTTGGGCCAGCCACACGCTCGACACCCCACCGGTACTTCAAACGGCTCGGTTGTAACGCGTCGACGCGTTGACGCTATTGACACCACCACAACGCTGACAACGCCACCAATGGCAAAGCTCATAACCACGCCAGCCTTGATCCGTCACGATTGCGGGGAATCTTTTTTTCCTGTTTTTGTTTGTGCCGAATATCCCATGACGCATCGCGCTCTCCGTTCGCTTCTCGTCGAGCGCTTGCTCGAGGGCACCGTTTGGAACGAAAGATATAGCCAGTCGTTCAAGATACAAACGGGCGGTCATCATTAACGGGTATAATCTGTGGTACTTCACTCATTTCTGAACAATGTTTGAATATTTCATATTTTGTTTCCGTACCCCTTTAAATCTCCAGTGAGCTAGCGCAAAACCTCGAATACTAAAGCAGAATTTGGTGCAACAAAACCGGTCAAGACCTATCAATTAATTAACTAAACACCAATCATTCACTCAGCCCTAAAAATATGTATTAAAAATACAAAACTCGAAATCTCAGGCAGTTGCGAATGTTTCAAATTTAATCAATCTGATGTCACAAATACACATTTGGCATGCATACATATGTAAGGTATAAATTTTTATTGTGCACTTCTGCCATACACGCGTGCTCTGTTAAACTAAAGAGAATCTTTACTTGCACCTTTTTTATAAAGTACCACCACCTCCTCACGCTCTAAGATCAAGTTTCTCTAAATTCCGCCGTGTAGGTGAATCCTTCAGGAACAATGAGGCACATAACTGTTACCTCCTGAAAGTACAGAAAACATAATTAGAAGCTGCACTTTTGGAGACAACTTTTTGCGTACCTTGATCATTGACGGATTAAAGCGGTGATACATCTTCGGGGGCAAGACAATGTGGTCTCCAGCACTCACTTCAATCCGAACCCACCTGTCTTGAGAATCACGAACGTCGAAGTAGCAAGTACCCTGTTTGATGTAGCGGACTTCCATATCCGGATGCCTGTGCTCCCCACCCATAGCTTGAAGCTGTTTTATAAATAACAGAAAGATGTTTGAAACTAATTACAGAGAACGCCACGCTGTCTGTTGGTCACAACTTGGAATAAATTTACCATAGTGATATCAACTCGTGACCGGAGTTGAAAAATAGAAAAAAAAATGTTTACAGTGGTTGTTTTTGTTTTCTTGTGTACTGTGAGTGTGAGTTTCTGTGCGTGTCCATGAAAACAGGATTGCCCGTGGTTTGGTGGCGCTGTGGTTCTTTGCATTTAATCAATGCATTAGCTAAGCTCGAGACGTTGTCTGTCCTTATTCATTTTTTATGCCCCAGTCTTGAGTAATATCACCATGGAAAAAAATCTAACAGCTCGCCTGCATATTAAATTAATTTATCTGATGAATATTTTTCTGTCGTTTCAAACGTCCCTCTAGCCGGTCTAGGCATTATAATAAATCTTGAACTTTAAACTTGTGTTCTATTTTGTCGAATCCTGGTGTTTCTTTAGATTTACACAGACAATTAAATTGAAGGAAGATCCATTGGGGTATCGTCGGGGTACGCGTATGGTGACCCTTGGGAAACGCTACACACGTCGCACTTTGGGAAACGTTAACCATGACCCTTTCACTTTTCCGTTCCGGCTTTCTCTTTCGCCTCCTCTGTTCTTTGCTTCCTCTTGTTGGCTTCGATATGGGGTCGGTGTTGGCGCTTCCCTAAGAGGGGCGTGTCTGGCGTTTCCCGAGGGACATGCTGACGAATTTCCTAAGGATCCACAGATGGATCTCTCTTAAATTCTTTTCTCGCGTACTTGGACCAGCACTGGCATTTGGTTCGCACTTCATTTTCAAGCACGAACCAAGTCGTACGCGCTCCGCATACCTTCAAGCTCGGACTCGCCACAGTATACGCGCGCGGATTGGCTTCCGCCCCATGACGTCACCTCCCTCTCGCCTTTGTCCTTCACTACTCTCCTCCTCTCTACGCGGCGCGCTTCCCTTTCCACTGTTTTGTCCAAAGATGAACGCCGTCAGCTTTTCCTTGTCATGTGGGTACTAAAGCTAACACATTAAAAAAAATGCCTATTTATGTAAGTTCGTTATGCTGACCAGAACCTATCGGTGTCATTTACACGTACGAGGTTCCATATCGAGCCTTCGTAGCACAGCACTTTTCAAGCGCATGATTACTTTGTGTTCGGACTGGCAATGGGCTTAACTATATGCCCACCGTACCTCACATTTAATTAACGGTGTAGTTCAGAATATTATGCAAGCGCTTTACCACAATCCTAAAAAGGGGACAAAACGAACAAATTAACAACATAAGGATCATAAATCTGTAGATTGTTGAGCGTGTTGGTTCCTAATTTACGATAAGGAAAGATGGACATTTAAGACAAACAGGCAAGACAGCCTGTCTTGTCTGTTTGTCTTAAATGTCCCTCTTTCCTTATCGTAAACCATACATCTGACAGCGGTATTACAGTTGCTTAAGATCGCCTTTACAGTATTGGTAATTATTGCGGAATTAACGTGATTTTCTCGGGTCATGTTGTCTTTTACAAACTTATAATGAACTCAATGCATGAAAAAAAATAAAAGAGTCGCATCACTTGCCGTTTTCTTATCGATGCTGATATTCGGGTCCATTATCTGGTCCCATTTTTTGTTCCACCCCAGTTGTTGCATTAGTGTTTCCAGCTCTCTTTCCCCGTCCTCTGTGCTGGAAGCCTTCAGAAAGGAGAGGTAGAAATTGAGAGAACGAAACATCCTGTTTTGTTCGCACCGTTGCAACCGACTGCGACCCAGTCCGACAGAACCGGTTTTTAAGCCTCTTACTACCGCGCGCAGCGGCAATGGCGGTTTTGAACGGCTTAAAACGACGTTTTGTTGGGCACGATTGAAGTGGGTTGCAACAGTGCAAACCGGCCTTTACCCGTATAAGAATTTTTTTTTAACCTGCATATTTTATAACATAATTAACTAACGTTTTATCATAAACAGTCCCAATCCTGAAAATGCTAAAGACCTGACATGCATCACATTAACACTAACTCAATTCCTGGTTGGCGAAGTGAGACAGGTCGCCTCAGATTATTTGAAACAAGTTTCCGATATGATAAGTTCTTAGCGGTTTTATAAAACTGAACCGACTAAAGTCAAATTAAAAAAAAAGTCTAAAATTTTTATATAGATTTCGTCAAAACGATAACTTGCTCATTAATGATAAAACAAGAAACTACCATTACGGATCATTGTCTAGATGGTTGAAGGGCAGTGTGTTCGTAAGTTTGACTTACGTTGTACGTCTTTACGTTCAATAATTCGTCCAAGTCCCGGCTCGTCAGCGTGTTGGAGCTCTCATCCAAGTACCAAGCCCTCATCTTACAACCTCGAGGAATCCAGGTCTTCCGAATCCCGAACGCATTCACCAAATCTAATTTCAAAGCGGTGCTGCAAACGTTTTAGTGGAAGTCTACCAAAAGCGGGCGGCAACACCTGTCTGGCTTCAAAACGGATCTAGAGAGAGTAATCCAACGTATATTATATAAAAAAAAACTGCGAGACAATAAATAGTTATAAAACAAACATCGCGAAAGCGGCGACGGGTTCATAGCAGGTTGCACATTAAACGGTATATATATATTTTTTTGTATTTTTCCTGGAACGTCGACATGCGCGCACAGGCTGCGTGCTCGTAGCACTCCCATAAATTCAGACAAAAGAAAAACAACAAAAAAAACGCCATAAGCCCACGAAAAGCGGATATATTACGTGTGTCTTCATACACATGTAGTACGCTTCAGAATTGCACGAAGTGCACAATGTTGAACGACAAAGTAACTTGCTAGGGGAGTTTAAAAGGATGGTGTTTAAGAAACTGATCAAGGCATTATTGGACAGGGTTTCTCGTCTTCACCGTCCGTTGTAGTGTTATGTAGTTCCTAAGGGTAACCAGTGGCAGCAGTAAAACTTCTTAACCATATATAGAATTGCTGCGCTTATCCAAAACAAATGTGACATTATAAATTCACGGTGGAATAGTGCCGCGAAAAATTGAAAAAGTGACATAAAACGACTTGATTGTCTAAAAATTCGACAGTTCCCAAAAGTTAATTAAGGTGGTGTTCTCATATGTGTCATTTGTACTTTGAAGGACAGTAACTTGAAACGCACTAAAGAATGACAGTGTCCTATACACTTTGTGCGAGGCGATCAACGCGCCGCCCAGCGGCCGTTGCCTTAAGTACGCAGTGAGAACCCCAGCGAAACGAAACTACGCCACGTTCACTGGAACGCATTGAAGTCGGAGCCTGTGCGGTTACGCTGGGTGGACGGCACAAGCTGCTGCGTCGTTAAGTGCTCTAATAGTTATGCGTCGTGTCTCGCGGGGACAATGTTCTATAGTTTTTATCTTCGCCGTTGTTTTGTCGGGCAGCGACAACGATGTACCCGCGCCGCACGACGCAAGGAATTTGGCCTTCCGATCATGTCTGCCACTCTATCGGCTCGGATGACATATTCTACACTGCCGCTTTGCGCTCTGTGTTTGTTCTTGTGCCACTAACGCCTAAATATGTTAGCGTTGATGGGACGAGCTGAAATATCACACCACACTCGCGGGTATGCAGTGCGAAGTTCTTTGAAACTATGCACTCCAAAGACGTTTCGTCCCCATTGTACGTGATGATATTTCCGGACCAGCATGGCATGTAGTTTGTTCTTCATGAAAAAAGGATTTGGACATTACAAAAAAGTGTCAAACGTGAATTTAAGGAAAACTACAATTAAACTTGGAATCACTGGACAATTGACGTTTGAGCATGGTAGTTTATGGGGTGTGCTTTCTTTTTCGATCAACCTCCTTTCGGACGCGTAAATCGCCTTTCTTCACATATGGGTTTACCGGTAGGGTGAAGGTGACAAGGTGATCACGACAAAACACCGGAATTAGGTTTAATAAAATTTATGCAAGATAACCAGTACATATCATTAAAAAAAAGTATTTTAAGTTTAATAAATTAGTTTTTGTATGTTGTATATGTATATATATATATATATATATATATATATATATATATATATATATATATATTGTGAGCCATCTCCTGAAGAAGCCGAGTCTCTCAGCGAAACTGTCGATTAAACTTCCGCTGTTTGTTGTTTCCCACCGTGAGTTTTTCACTTCGTTATATATACATATATATCCAGGGTGTTCCTTTTTTTAAGATGAACAGATTTGTTTACGAAAATCTCTGAAAGATACACTTATGCGGTTTTTTTCATGTGAGTTATACGGCCAAGGAAGGGGACATAATATATTGAGCTTGTGGCGACCCGCTATCCCAACATTTTGGCGCAGCCCTCACCTCGTCGTCGTCTGCTTCGGCGAAGCACGGCCGCGCGCTACACTAGCGTAGCTCGAAGAAGACTTGCTACCCAGGCACGCGGGGCACCGGAACGTTCGTCGATCGCCGCGGCCAAGGCAATAAACTGCCGTTATTTTCTATGTCGGAATTTGTTCGTCACCACGACACAGCATCCCACATCTGATGACCCGTTAAACGGACACAACGCATCGCCATGGCCGACCAGGAGGACATTCAACACACAGATGAAAATACTCCGGGAGCAGATTCGGACCAAGCAGGAACTGATTGAAAAGCAACAGCAGCACCTTGAACTCGATGGTCCCGTGCAACAGCATCCTGCCAACACCAACACAACACCGCCCGTGCCTACCGGCACCGCAGAAGACGGCGGAACCCCTGCAGCTGTCATCTCGGACGCTGCATCACTCGGCGTCTGCCGTGTCGCCGTCAAACTTCCGCCGTTTTGGGCGGACTCGCCTGAGGTATGGTTCACACAAGTCGAGGCCCAGTTCTCCCTGGCGCGCATCACCGAAGACGGAACGAGCTACGATTACGTAGTCGCCCACCTGGACAGCAGCTACGCCAACGAGATACGGGATATCCTCGACAACTCACCACCGGGTTCGAGCGCTTGAGGACCACCAGTTACCATGCAACCTTGCGCCAATGGGATGATTGAGCGCTTCCACCGACAATTCAAGGTAGCCATCATGTGTCACCCCGACTCAACCTGGCTCGAAGCAAACCCAGCCGTCGCCCTAGGTCTTCGCGCCAACTTCAAACCGCACATTCATGCTACACCAGCAGAGCTAGTCTGCGAGGAACCAGTTCGCCTAGCAGGGAATCTTTTGCTGCCCCACAATCCACCACCGCCACATCAGACCCCACCGATTTTGTCACCAGGCTCCGACGCACCATTGCCGCCCTCCGCCCGTCACCTGCTGCGCATCACTGCAAGCCTACGCCTTTTGTTTTTAAGGATCTGGCGACGTGCACACACGCCTTCCTCCACGACGACACCGTCCGCACGCCTTTTCAGCCGCCTTACAAACGGCGCCGTGTTGTTTGAAGACCGGTGGCGTCGCTGCGTTTCCGTAGGAGCTCAGCCTTTTTCTTTCTTTACTTTTTCCTCAAATAAGTTCGCTCTTTGCAAATTTTACAAACAAAATGCACCATCTGTGGGCAACGCTGCACAAAGTCGTAGCGCGATAGGCTAAGAAACCGAATTTTGACGGTCGATTTAAAGAGCCTGGCCTCACCTTGAATCACCCAGTATGTGACACGGTCACACAACGCATGCCGCTCGCTGACCCGGAGCTTCAAGGTCGTGGCCCGCGTCCCCGATTGCCGGTCCCCACATACACCGGCTACGACGACCGGAAGTCCGTAGCCGACTTCCTCGCAGGGCTGGCGGCCTACAAGCTTGCTGCGGGCGCCTCGGACGAATACGTCTTCGCGCGCGTTTTGCCCGTTGCTTTGCAGGCGAGTGCAGCCCGCTGTTGGCGCATCGTGGCCACGTTCCTGACATGGGAAGACTTTCGGCGGAGGTTCCAAGACGAATTTCTTCCGCCTGGGTACCAGTCTCGAGTCCAGCGAGAACTGGAACGCCGAACCAGCAACCGCACGAGACCCTGGTCGAATACGTCCGGGTGATGCACGAGCTCTTTGACAGGGCCTGCCCAACGACACCGCGGAGTCGGATAGGTTGCTCAAGTCGTACAGCAGAGCCACCCAAGATTCCGACCCTACCTACATGGCCGCACCTACGAGACCCATGAGCACCTGGCCCGGGACGCTCGTGACATCCAAGAGACGCTTCTTGCAGAGATCCAGTAGCGGCCACCACCGGCGCCCGAAGAAGCTCTCGAGCCGTCTTGTGCCTGGTCAGCTCCTTGGCCCAAAAGGGGTCCGACTCAGCGCCAATCCCAGGAGTGTGGCGTGGTCCTTCCACCCCGCGCGCTGGATTCCTACGCCTCCGGACAGCGGCAGCGCGGGAGAGCACCACCCGGTGGCTTGGACCCCCGGCATAGTGCCTGGCCTGCTGGATCCCGACCACGGCAGAATAAAATCCGTTTAACGTCACACCCCCGTGATTTGCTCCGGGGCGTGGATCGCTGGCCCAACGAGGAAGCGACAGGTCTCAACGACATGCCCCAAGCAGCCAGACAGACGGCATTGACCGCCGCATTTCGGTTCGCTGCTTTGGCTGTGGCCGACAAGGCCCCTTCCGCCGAGACTGCCCCGATCTGCGGCGCAACAGTCCTGCAGCCTTGGTAAAGGAGTTGACCCCTGAGCGCACGCCGGCCGCGGTGACCATGGGCAATCCGGCAGCACTACCATCGGTATGTCGAATCCAGCCTGACCCTGAGCTAATTGAGCCACGTATGACAGTTACAGTGCTCGGAATAGCGGTGGCACCTTTGCCACAGCTACCGATACCTGTGCGAGTCTGTCGCTTATTGGGGACTACCTGATTGAACGCTGCAAAGAGCAGAAAGCTAACCTGCGCGAGACTAACGTACGCTTACACCTAGCGTCGGGACCAGAAATTCTCGCGAGTCAAGCCGTGAGGTTATAGATCGGGTTTAACGAGAAAAAATGCCGTCAGCTTTTCGTTTGCTTATCTGGTCTCACGGTACCGTTTTTTGGGGAGCGAGATTTTATTTTCGCGGAGAACCTGGTTTTCGACCTTCCGAACAAAGGCTACCGGTTAGGTAGTGACGCGGAACTGATTCCGTTTACCAGACGAGAGGATTCTATCGTCTGTGTCGATAACGTTTGCGGTAAAACTCCTGCTTTTCCACTCCCATGTGCGGTAAGCGATTCTTTGCAGAAGTCTCCTGCTACAGACCAGCAAAAGCGGCGTATTCAAAGACTTCTGGAGTAATTCTCCCGAATATTCACAAAGAACCTCGGCAGAACCAGTGTTCTAAAGCATTCAATTGACACAGAGAATACACGGCCTCTATGCTGCAACCCTCGACCGATCAGCGTACACAAGCGTGCCCTGCTGGACAAGGCGCTCAAAGAGATGATCGACACGGGTGCCGTACGTGAGTCGCAGAGCCTTTGGGCCTTTCCGATCGTCCTTGCCCCCAAGAAGGATATGACGGCTCGGCTTTGCGTCGACTATCGGCGCCTGCATGCGGTAACCATTCGTGATTCGTACCCGTACCCATCGATTGAGTCGATCATGTACAATTTAGGAAACGCGAGTTTTTTCACCACTCTTGACTGCAGTCGCGGTTTCGTTCTGATAAAGGTCGAACCCGCTGACATCGAGAAAACAGCATTTACATGCTATAGAGGATTGTACGAGTTTGTTCGCATGCGTTTTGGCTTGAGCAACTACTCTCCTGCCACTTTTCGACGCCTCATGGACATCGTGCTTGAAGGTGCTCGGCACAACTACGCCATGGCATATGTGGATGACGTAGTAGTCTCTCACGCTCGTTTGAAGAGCATCTTCTGCACCTTTGGACTATTCTCGAGTGCATGCAGAATGCTCGTTTGATAGTTCATCCAGGACAAATGCAACTGGCAACATCTAAGATTAACCTGCTCGGTTTTGCAATCGAGGATGGAGCGCTTCGCCCTAACGAGGAGAGGTTGAGTGATGGCCATAACTGAATTTCCTTCCCGCGGATGATGCAAAGAGTTTGCAGCGATTTCTGGGCATGGTTGCATTCTACCGCCAGTTTATACCCCACTGTGCAGAGATAACGCGGCCTCTGAACGAACTGCTGCGCTATGGCGTGAAGTGGCGTTGGACGGAGGCACAGCAAATACTTTCCTCTAACTGTCCAGAGCTATTGCTGAAACAGCATCTTTGAAGCTCCTAGACCTCAACCGTCCATTTGTACCGCAAACCGATGCCAGCGGCTACGGTTTAGGTGACGTGCTGCTTCAAGACTTTGACGGTGTCTTACGACCCGTAGCGTTTGCTAGCCATACGTTGACAGCAGCTCAGCGGAATTACAACGTTTGCGAGCTTGAGTGCCTAGCCATCATATTCGTCCTGCAGAAATTGAACAAAATTCCCGACATTAGGAACGTTTATCAATCGTTTGAATTCTAAAGCAGGCCTCGAGTAACAACGCGATGGCATTTACATTTAATAAATGTGAAAGGTTTGCCTAAGTAACCTTTTTATGCTGGTTCAAAAAGAGAAAAACTTAAACCTGTTGATTGCTATTTATGCTTTGTGGCTGGCTTAACGGGGTTAGGACACGAACATTAAACGGGTATAATATTCTTGAAATGAAATGATCGGAGGCTAATTGGACATACACCAAGTTTCGCGGTTTTTAGAGCTCTAGTAACTGCAAAAATTAATTTACAGATTTGACAATTTTCATTTGGCGGCCAGGCAACACTGTCCAAGTTATCACACCAAGGTGCCCATAAACCACGTGGTTTCGAACGTCCAAGCACGCCTCGCCATGGCACGATCAAGACCACTTACGCAAATCGGCCACTCCAATTATATTCTTGCTCTCACCCCCGGCTCCTTGACCTTTTACCATGCACGGGTAGTAATTCAATTACAGTAATTTAATTACTTTTCCTGGTAATTTGTAATTGTATTTAATTACTTTTAGCTAAAATGAATTGTAATTGTAATTTAATTACTTTCTAGCTTCAGTTATTGCAAACTTCCAGGCACAATTACACTTAATTTGCAAGGTTTTACGGCGCCAGCGCTTTTCCTCTTCTGACCACGGGGACGGCCGTACAGCCAAAGTGACAGGGGAGAGAGTGTATCCCAAGTTCAAACCAGCTCAAAAAAAGGGAAAGCAGGCATGGGAAAGAGAGGCTGGGATAGAACGGCATGAACAGTTTTGTAAAATGTAAAATGATTTAATGAATATTTTGAGAAATAATTTGGTAAATAAGGGCTACATTCACGTCGGGTTTCCTTCGAATCGCAGTTGAAATCTGCCTCTTCGTCTCGTTCGCTTCCTGTTGCTCGCGTTCCTAGGGGTCTCTCTTATTTCTCACTCCGATCAGGGGGCATCGGGGCTCGAATTCGAACAGGTTGGGCTCCGATGACATCATCCGGTCGAGGCGGAGAGATCCGAGGTTCTCCTTACGCGTCTTCGTCACTAGCATATTCGCTTACATATTTCAGTCGAGGTTGGGGATTTTAATGTCCATGAAATTATTCTCTTTTCTTTATGAGTTCTTCATGTCCGTCTACTCTAGCTTGTCTGTTGGTACCACTTACAGTAAGTTGTGCTACTCTAACATCGAGGCGAAGAAGCAGCAGGTCTCATTAACACGACTAACCCCACCTTACTTCCAACCGTTGTTGCCACACTGCTCATCCCTCTCCCAATCCTCGTCTACCTTTCTGAATTAATTTTTATGATTTACTGTTTGCTCCAACCCCGAATCCTTTCAACCGTTTCTCAACCTCATAGGACGAGATTCAAAAACTCTGCAAACCGCGGTTTTAGACTGTCAAGGGCTTGTTTTAAAATAAAATAAAAATATAATAAAAATTTATTTTTATTTATTGAGGATATAAGAATGTAGGAGTTCAGTACTCTAAACTGTTAAGTTCTAAAATTCATTTAACAAATTTAATAAAAGAAAAGTACAATACGTGACGTTTATACGGCTGCCATATAACTCGTTTAAAGGTATATGGCCCAAGGTGGGTAGCTCTCAGAAATAAGTAATTGTAAAGTAACTGCATTACTTTTAAAAAGTAATTTGTAATTGTAACGAATTACTTTCGCGTAGTAGTAATTGCAATTGTAGTTAAACTACTTTTGGAGCAAAACAATAGTAATTGTAATGAAATTACCGTTTGAAAGTAATTTACCCATGTATGCCTTTTACCCGGCATGCATCTGCGAGATTTAACTTCCAACATCTCCTGATAACAATCACTCTCATCTCTGCTGTGATTAGTCTCGAAGATTTCGAAAAAGCGAGCGATGCCGTAAACGTAATCGTCACGAACCGCAGGATCGAAAAACGGAAGGTACACGAGAGTGAAGACTGTGAGTGCGTGCAAGGGGACGCCGCGCAGTGGGCAGGCGATTTCGCCAACCCAACAACCACGGCGGCCTTTTCGAATGGGGTGAGTTTGAGGGTCCCGCATATATATTGAGTTATCCACAAAACAACAGCGCAATTTTCAAAACAAATTTGGCAGAAATATAGGAACACACAATGAGTAGAGTTATCTTATATTTTATTTATGGCGTGTATTAACCCCTTGAAACGTTGCTTCCGATAAAGGGAATTGGGTTACCTACAGTGTACTTCTACGATTGGCATCTCGAAGATTATAAAATATTAAAATTAGCCGATGCTTTCATGCTTTTGAACAGACTTGTTCAGAAACAAGTTGCAGTTATCAACCTTACTAAAAGAAAGTTAAAAGCGTTTTTGAGAAAAGAGTTATGTACCACTGTCGCAGTATGTTTGAGCAGGAACTTGTTCCATCATATTCCCTTGGTGTCTTGAATAGGGAACTAGATGTTTCTGAATACGTGGCACATTTAAACAATGGTTGAATACCATTTTTTAATATATGGTCTTTGCATAGCTTGTAATTTATTTCAATTCTACCACGTATCTCTTGTACAATGCGTGTGGCCACTGCTATATACTGTGCATTTCTACAGATATAACTATCTTAGACTTCTCTGCCACATTGGCGGCGGTATTGTGCTAATTCAAAAACTCTAGTTCACCCTTTCAGTAGACTAAAAGGTGGGTATATCCGCGCTCTGTGCACCAGTTCTCATGTAACCCGACCAGTTCACCTCAAAACCAAGAGATGTTTAGTGCGCCCACAGCCGGAGTCTGTCGGCCTCGCGCGCCGAAGCACTATGAACGCAGGGGTATCGCAGGGATTACGACCGGACGGTTGAGTCACCAGTATATTGCCGTGGGTGCAGCTGGCCAAGAAGACAGCGCGCCCGTGGCCTAGCGGTTATCGTGCTTGGCTTCCACGCGAAGAGCCGAGATTCGATTCGTCGCTGCGAATGCACCTTTCTGTTGTTGATGTAAATGTCGCGCTCTGACAAATTCGAAAACTATGTTGCTGATCCGAGGTTAGAAGGCCTACGCGTGTACGTAAGTGGCTCCCGCGTGGCGACCCGGAGACAGTCTCGCCCCAGCATCAAATCCTTCTGTTTCGCCGCCGTCGACGTCTGCGACGCAAGCTTTTTCTATATTGTTTTGGGCACAAGTTCGCCCCATTAAACGTGCAGTTTGCTTCAGTTTCCGTCACCTCATCAATTGTCATTCGCGACATTTTGGTAAAGGTGCGGAATAACACTTGTCCCTACAGCGTACGCCTCCGAGGGCCCGCAGTGCAAGTCCCACACCAAGCCCACGAAGGCCCATCGAAGACACTACCAAGTCCCGATTAACCCTTTGATGCCCAGCGTTGCCGAGGAGCAACAACTCAAACATGATTTTCTTTCTCCCCCGAAACCCGCAAATTTATGCAATTAGCACCATCAGCCGCAAAATCGAAACGACCTGAGCTTCTAGAAAAAAGAAACAAACAGAGGGCGGCACTTGTTCGCTTTCACTCTTCCGCTACACGTGTCTGGACCGGCGAGCGACCTCGTCCCGCCACTGTACCAGGTGAGCGAACATCGATGAAAACAAATGCAGGATGTGATAATGAAACAAATCCTTGATTGAAATCTCCTACTGATTGACTAAAAGAGACGTATATGCAGTGAAAATGAACTTACAGTTTGTGAAAGCTCAGTAGCATCCTGACAACTATGATGTTGCCCAGGAGCAACATCGGGCATATGTGGGTAGCACTGGTATTGGTGACGAAAAATTGGTGGCTTATCTGTTATGGTTCACCCGCGGCTAAAATCTTCAAATATGAATGACAATTATGGTTTGGTGATTTGTGCACATAAAATTAAAAAAATAATATAAATATTTATCTCCTGTAGAAGCGACACTGCACGCAACTCTGCATCGAAAAGAAGCCTTTATCTGCTCGCTTTCCGTCCTCAAACCGCACAAGCCCTGGTACACGTGAAGACCAAGCCTTTGAAGAGAAGGTCAGACACATTGGAAAATTAAAATGCATCTCCAAGCAAGATCACTTGGCCACTAAAGCCAAGACCGACAGATTATGTGTTTATATGAGGTAAGATGGAACGCACCACTAGCCTCGATCAGTACACTGAAAAGAAGAACAGATGCAAATACAACAAAACTGGTTACACATTCCTGTACTGAGCAAAATGTCAGATGCACCTGTGCCTTCTCCCAAGTCGCAACCGTTCCCACTCGTTTCACGTGAAGTAGTGCCGCAGATGCCCAACGTTGCTCAGGAGCAACGTTGAGCGTACGTGTCATTATGCGTTCACAAATAAAGGTATTTTTTTCTGAGACCAGATTTTTTTTTTGTCTGTTCTAAATCCACACCGATGGGAATCAAAGGGCCGCCACACCCAAGGCCTACTACCGGAATTCGGACTTTCGCCACGCAAGAAGAAGCAGCCAACGAGGCCGACGTCGGACAATCACCCGTCACAGACCCCGGCCGCCGCCGCTATCGTATACCTGCCCGTCGCTCCCCAGACTTCTACGCCTTTCTACGGAGATGTCCAAGAGGACATCGAGGATTAGCTGCAACTCTATGAATGTGCAGCCCGTCACAACGGATGGACGACGGAGTAGTGCCTCCACAGCCTCCACTTTTCGCTTGAAGGGGCTGCGAAGACTGTTTTCAAAACCACAAAGCGTTCTTCATTACATGGGAGTCCTGCGCCTCCGGATTGAAGGGGACGTTCCTCAACCATCACCGTTTACAGCGAGAGGAGGACTTTCTCAAAACAATGGTGCAGGGCCCCACCGAAAGCGTGACCAGCTTCGTTAAAGATGTCATGTGCCAATGTGCCCGAGCCGATCAGGAGGCAGCCAAGAAGAAACTTCGCGTCCTCATACGTGGCGTGAAGGGGGTGACATTTTTTTAGGTTTTTCCGCAATCCCCCCCCAACCGTCGACGGGTTTTTGACTGAAGCCACTAGCATCGAGCGCGCGCTTTCGGCCCGGGGATGCCATCACCATCGACTCGCCGGTATGCCTGCTTCTCCAACCATCGCATGTTCCTGACTGGACATGAACACCGCCGGCTTCAACGGCCTTCAGGAAATCGTCCGCGACATCGTCAGGGAAGAGCTTCGCAAGATGCTACCCGATGCTGATCGCCGGTCCTCTCTCACTCGCCGAAGTCGTGCAAGAGGAGGTTCACCGAGCCTTCCAGCCTGAGACTCCTGTCACCGTATCAGCACCGGAGGAGCCCGCTCTTAATTACGCCGCAATGGTTCGACGAACACCACCAGCCCCGCGCCCGTACATGGCGGCCCCCTGACGTGAGACTCCCGCGCCGCAGTATCCCCGACGTCAGGAAGATCAGGCGCACGTACGCCGAGAACCATCTCCGTCAAAAAGAACCACCTGTGGCGAACGGCCAACCGACGCCCGCTCTGCTACCACTGCGGGGAAGCGAACCACGCCTATCGTGGATGCCCCTACAGTCGACTTGCGCTGCGCGGGTTCACCCGAACGAACCCCGACAAAGGTACGGCGAATGCCATCACGACATTGAGGAGTACCTTCTACGTTCGCCATCCTCAACACCGCCTCTTCGCCCTGAATCCCGCTCACCATTGCCCAGACGTTCAGCGTCTCCAACGAAACAACCCTGCCGAGAGAGTCTGTTTCCCTTGCGTCGCCGAGAAATCTAACTGAGGCAACGCCTGCGAGGTGGCGTTGCCGGATACGACCAAAGACAAGAGCCTCCAAGAACGCCGGGGCTTTCCCACTCTCCCGACGCCACGTATCACAACGACGCTCCTGCAATGGTGCCCAACAAGCTCAACGTTGTTATCGACGGCCATGATGCATCAGCACTCGTGGAGACCGGAGCAGACTACTCAATACTGAGTGGGAGACTCTCTCGCCGCCTGCTAAGAGGAACAACGCCATGGAAAGGCCTTAACATACAAACCGCCGGATTACACCTCATCTCACCAGTTGGGAGATGCACTGGTCGCTTCGTGATCCAGGGTGAGACGTGCCCTGTGAAGTTCGTTGTTCTGCAAGACTGTGAGAGGGACGTTATCCTCGGAATGGACTTTCTCTCGGAGTATGGTGCCGTCATCGACCTCGGAGCGAACCGGCTAACGCTATGAAAACGTGTTCCACCACCGGAGGAACCCAAAGCGACGTCATCCTCGGTCCGAGTCCTCGGAAGCCACTTAAACTTACCACCGCGGTGGAATGTTTTCGTACCCGTCGGGATCACTGAAGCTTTCTGCGTCGAAGTTCTGCTCGTAGGAAGCCTTCATTTGGTTCTAGAAAGAGGAATCGGTGTCGTACGACGAGTAGCAGAACTTTAAGACGGGAGCGCCATAGTCCTGGTAACAAATTTCCGAGAAGAGCCACATCACCTTACGAAAGGTATCGCCGTGGGCTACATCAACGAACTCCTTAACTCAGCCGCAATCGCTGCACTTTCAGAAGAGCTGACTTAATAATAATAATATTAAGAAGAAGAAGAATCTTTTTCTTTTTTTTTTCATTACAAAACGTAAATGGTGGAAAAAAGGGCAAAGATTTCTGCTGCAGCTTGACGAGGCCCTAGTTCCCATACACACCTTGGCGGAAAAACAGCGGAAAATAAAAATACACTAGACTCAAAAAATCTAAGATACACCAGCACGCCACTCTGATAATTATACTTGCTTAATTAGAAAGTTAACTAAAATACTTATGGCGCCACTCAGATAGAAACAATTTTACAACACATGCATGACACTACACGGTATAATATAAAAAAATTAGATTGTACTAGTTCACTTAGTAAAGATGGCAACACATATTTTAATAATGTAAAACAATAATTAGTACGGGGTGTTGAAACATTCCAGGTCTCGCCATTGCGCGTAACGTATTTATGATCTAACTTAGTTAAACATGGCAGTGCAGACATGAAAAACGTTTTGTTGTGCTTTAAGGCTACATTATAAGTCACCCGCCACCTAAACTTGTGCAGCTGTTCAAAAGGAATTACGCGATGCTTTAAAAAAGAGTTTCCTAGAAGGATGAAAAAAAGAAATATTTGAAACAATTCGAAAAGCCATCTTTCGGGTAAGTCGTAGTCTTGTTAAGTTATGTTTTGTTGTTTGGCCCCAAACTAAATGACAATATCCATAGTGAGTGCAAAACAAAGAGTAATATAGAAGTAATTTTACACTTGTTAGATAGACATAACGGTTTCTACAAAGAAGACCAAAAGCTTTACTAGCTTTTGTATGAACATATTCAACGTGCTCATTGCATGATAATGATTCAGGGAAAATTACGCCCAGTGTTTTACCGACTTTACCACCTCCAGTGTTGATGAGCCTAAGGTTATTTGAAACGAATCAGATATTTGTGTACTTCGAAGTCGAAATAGCACACATTTAATCTTTTCAGAATTTATTTTAGTCCATTTACTTTGGTCCACAAGTCAATGTTTGAAATAAATCCTAATGCTTTCCTCTCTACATCATCTGCTGAGCCGCCTTTAAAAAGAATTAGTCGTATCATCGGCATGAGACACAAGGTTTGCGTGTGGTACGCAATTTTCAATGTCATTTATGAAGATTATAAACGAGACTGGCCTTAGCACACTACTCTGCGGTACACCAGCTCTTAATTTTTGAATATTTGAAATATATTTATCATGATTAACGAACTGCGTGCAATAGTTGTGGGATATTGCTAAAACCACAGGTACCGATAGAGTAACCAAAGGGTTTTCTCAACAGCGGCGGCGATCTCAAAGGAGACGTCAAACCTAGTAGCTCGCGGTCCCCACATCTCCGCGGCAATATAGACGACGTTTAGGGCTACATTACCGCGGGTCGGTTCGATTAATTACCTCCGTCGGTGCCAATGATCGTCTACCTTGTCTCACTCTCTCGGATATAGCGGAAGAGAAGACACACGTACCAGAGTAAGGACAGAGTCCAAGAGCATTTATTAACACACTCTTAAAATGAACTACAATGTCCCCATCCAAAATGCCCCCCGCGCCGGCTAGGTAAGAAAAGGTCCTTACCTGCCAGACGCGGGGTTCCGGAGAGCCAAGACCGGGGAAGCATCGGAGAAGTCGCCGAGACACATCCTATCTGTTTCGCGGTCAGCGGACGAGTCCCTTTCCCGAAAGTGGGAAAACAAGAGGCGAAACCTCCTCGCCTGTCAGCAGTGATCCGCATCCGAGCGGGGGAACGGAAATCGGTTCCCCCGAGAGGGTGAGAGGAGAGCCCCCAAGCCAGGCGGCCCTCCGCCTCACAAACAGGTCGGAGCTCACGGCGAAGGCAGCCAAGCGTCCCGACCCGCGGCCGTTATCACAGCCATCGGGGAAGGGAGACCGCAGGAATCCCCTCATCCCCCCTCCTTAAAACGGTAGGTGGGTCTCAATAAAGAATAAAGGAGGCCCACCTGCTCTCATAAAATAATATATCTCTCGGCGCACCCCCAACAAATACACGCGACACCCAGCTCGCGTCGTCACAGTGTCCGCCGTCAACAGCTGGCCCGCAGAACCGAAGATTTTATGTGGGATATTGCTACCAACACAGGTACCGATAGAGTAACCAAAGGGTTATCTCAACAGCGGCGATATCTCAAAGGAGACGTCAAACCTCGTAGCGCGCGGTCCCCCACATCTCCGCCGCAATATAGACGACGTTTAGGGCTACATTACCGCGGGTCGGTTCGATTAATTACCTCCGTCGGAGCCAATGATCGACTACCTTGTCTCCAGTGGTGTACCAACTTGTTTTTGAGTGGGGGGGGGGGGCAAACCAACCGCCCCCCCACTCAAATATGCGAACCCGGGGGGGGGGGGGGGGCCGGGTTCGCATATTTTTACTGTTTTACTAGTGATGGGCCGAACTTTTGCCGAATCGAAAATTTGAAGCCGAATCTTGGGATTCGACGGAGCCGAACTGTTCTAAAGTTTCGGCAAAGATTCGGCAAAAATACTGTTACCAGACTTAATGTTGGTATTTAGGTATTTCTCAATAAAAAAGGTGCATGTTTTTTTTCTTAACTTAAATACAACATATAGTGCCTATTGACACAGTTATTACTAAATAAGGTGATATTCTGCAAGATAACTGTATCGGTGTCGCTTTTGTGTATTTACTCTCAATTTTAGTGTCTGCTTCCAGAAAGTGGCGTGACAACGAGGTTGGGTAGTAGCCGGCGCAGTCATGATATACGCTACGAGAGTTTTGATTTTGAGACTTCATCAGCGCACGCCTGCAAGTATATTTACATTGTTAAAATAAAGGCAATCACTACGTTCTTACTTTCTCTGGGATTCGTCGTTTCGTGCGCGAAAACGAATGCAACGGTTGCTGAGCCTTCACCAGAAGAGATAACAATATTATAAATATGCATGTTTTTCGATTTGAGTCACTTGACGTCAGCTTTGCAAGAAAGTATGCGTTCTATATTCGCAACGTGCCGTTTTTAACCTTTAAAATTCCGGTTTCTGGTGTTAGGACACACAAGGACGTTTAGGAAGATAGAGAGAGTTAGGAATGTCGGATGTGCAAGGTCGAGGATGATAGTTCTGTGTTTAGTATTGTGCAGATACTTGAAAATCGCGAAATAACGAGAACTAAAGAGCAATATTATTCGGTTTTTACACAAACTACTTGTGAGCCGAAAATAGGTTTGCTATAATAATAATAATATAAATAATAATAATAATATTAATAATAATTTTATTTGCACATACTGGAAGGGGCCCATCTGGTGGTGTGCGGGGCTAGGCAGATAGGTGAAAACCCTTACGCAGAGCTCCTGCCAGCCCCCCACCACATGTGAAAAACAAAACCGATATATAAATGTACAGAATATACACACTACAGAAAGTGCGTAAAAAGGGAAGGAAAGAAGGGGGAAAACATGTATCACATTATGACGAGGATGCCAGCTGCATCCCATACATACTGGCAAGCTCTCGTGACTCTGCCCCGTTTGACGGCAGTGGGCTGCGAGCACTGAGCGTAATTGTCCAGTTGTCAGTCAATGTTTCAGCTACCCCGTTTCATCAATGGAAAGGTCAAATGAAAATCACGTTATGCAGAATGCACCGCATCATTTGTCACTTGCGAAGTCGACTGCGTAAATTACTGGTCGATCTTCTGTTCTTGAGGCAGAACATATTGAACAGAATCACACTCGCAAAAGCTCACAAACGCACAGTTACCGTGTCGCCTACTCCACACCTCGCCGTAACTGCTGGTTGTACTAAACTGTACAATGGTAACCGCGCGACTGCGCGGCGTCCACTTGCGATCCATGACCCCATCGCGTTCGTGCGCGTGCGCCGACATTTGCCGAATTTTCGCCGAATCTTTGCCGAATCTTTGCCGAACTTTCCTTCTAAATTTCGGCATGTGCGGAACTTTGCCGAATCTGAAGTTCGGCAGATTAGGTCCATCACTAATCTTTACGGCGCAGGTGATAGACCGCCTAGCAACGACGCTCACGCCGGATTAGCTGCTCGGCAACGCGCGGAAACTTAAATTTCAGATTCGGACGGCGCGGGTATCACAGTCACACAAAGCGCGTTAACCCCTCCCCTCCCCCACCTGCGTTCACGCCGCATTGCGGCGATAGTGTGCGGCTGCTAATTACAATACTATTAACCCACTTAGCCCCCCCCTCCTCTTCTACCCCCGTACACGCCGCTTTGCAGCCGGCAACCCAAGCCCCGCTGTCCCCCATGCACATCTGTAAATAGAGTCCCATACGATTTAGTTCAGCGCGTCGACAACATTCGTTTATTTCAGTGTTAATAGTAAAAAAGAAATTTAAATACCGCCAAATGCCTCGACAAAGCAAAATGTTCGGGGAAAAAAAGTAAGCCCACACCGTGGATAGAACCCGGGTCTGCTACGTATGAGGCAGACATCTTACAAGTAAGTTACGCTACCGCTTAAGAAACTCGCATTATAACCACTACCTATGTTGGCGCGGCGGTGCCTATCTCCACGAACCAGCCAATCCGGCGTGAGCGCCGTTGCTAGGGTTTGTATCGCCTGCGCGTTAAAAATATGCACCCACAAGTCAGGGGGCGGCGCCCTTGGGCGCTGCCAGCAAGTGTCTGCCCTGCCCAGTGGTGGCTGTTTCAGGGAGGGCAAAACACATGGCTTGCCCCCCCCCCTCTGAGAACTGGGGGGGGGCAAGCGCCCCCCTGCCCCCCGGTTGGTACGCCCATGTCTGTCTCACTCTCTCGAATACAGCGGAAGAGAAGACACACGTACCTGAGTAAGGACAGACTCCAAGAGCATTTATTAAAACACTCTCAAAGTGAACTACAATGCCGCAATCCAAAATGCCCCCCCCCCGCCAAGCCGGCATGGTAAAAAAAGGTCCTTACCTGCCAGACGCGGGGTTCCGGAGAGCCAAGACCGGGGAAGCATCGGAGAAGTGGCCGACACACGTCCTGGCCCTTTCGTGGTCAACGGACGAGTCCCTTTCCCGAAAGCGGGAAAACCAGAGGCGAAACCTCCTCGCCTGTCAACAGTGATCCGCATCCGAGCGGGGGAACGGAAATCGGTCCCCCCGGGAGAGAGTGAAAGGAGAGCCCCCAAACCAGGCGGCTCTCCGCCTCACGAACAGGTCGGAGCCCACGGCGAAGGCAACCGAGCGTTCCGACCCGCGGCCATTATCACAGCCATCGGGGAAGGGAGACCACTGAAATCCCCACATAGTGCAGGTATGAGTTAAATAGGTCTAGAGCCGTTCCAGGTATACCGTCATTTTCTAGCTTCCTAACTTCATCGCAGCACGAGACAACTCCGCCCCGAGAACTTGACATTGACCCGAAGCTTCCAGCTACTGAACGAGACTGCTGCCTGACCTTCTGAGCGAATTCGGCGAATGTTTTGCCACAACATCAAGTGTCCGACAAACCATGGTAGCGAAGCGCCACATCATTACTGACGACGACGCACTCTCTGTCCACCAGTCACTGTACAGAGTCTCCTAATGGAAAGAAAGGTGGTTCGAGATCAGCCCTGGAAATGCTCGACGACGACATCATTCAACCTCAAGAAGTCCATGGGCGTCCCCAGTCGTCCTTGTAAAGAAGAAGGACGGAACCCTGACGTTCTGCGTGGATAACCTACGACCGAACGCTGTGACTAAGTAAAAGATCTATCCGCTCTCTCGCATCGACGAAACGTTAGACCGACTGCGCCACTCTCAATATTTTTCGTCGATGGACCTGAAGAGTGGCTACTGGAAGATTGAAGTCGACGAACGCGACCGCAAGAAAACGGCTTGCGTCAGTCCCACGGACTGTACGAGCTGAAAGTGATGTCGTTCCGACTCTGTACAGCACCAACCACCTTCCAGCGTGTCATGGACACCGTGCTGGCAGGTCTGAAATGACAGCGCTGCCTCGTCTACTTGGACAATCTCGTTGTATTTTCACGGGATTTCGACGAACACCTCAGACGACTTCAAGCCGTTCTTCAAGCCATCAAGACCACCGGCCTGTCACTCAAGCACAAAGTGTCGGTTCGCCTATGGTTAACTAAAGTTACTTGGCCAGTTCGTAACCAACAAAAGTATTTTTCCTGACCTCGAGAAGACCCGCGCCATTACTGCATTTATGCCGCCGTCTGGCGAGAAAGCCGTGCGAAGATTTTCGGACTCTGTGCCTACTACAGGCGCTTTGTTCAAGATTTCGATAAGCTGCCCGCACCGCTGACGCACGTCACGAAGGACGCCGTAAAGTTCGAGTGGACAGAACACCAGTGGTCATTTGACGAGCTCGAACGAAGACTCCAGACACCCCCGATTCTTCGCCATTTCGACCAGTTCGCTGAAACAGGAATACAGACCGACGCCAGTAACGTCGGACTGGGCGCGGTATTAGTTCAAATGCAGGTCGGGGCAGAGCGAGTCATTCCATACGCAAGTCGGACGCTGTCAAACGCGGAGACGAACTACTGAACGACTGAAAAGGAGTGCCTTGCTGTCGTCTGGGCGATAACAAAGTTCCGCTCATATTTGTATGTAAGTTCTTTTCGCGTGGTCACACACCACCACTCGCTCTGTTGGCTAGGGACGGAAGTACCCCTCCGGGCGCTTGGCCCGGTGGTGCCTACGACTGCAGGAGTTCGACAACACCGTCGTGTACAAGTCCACCCGGAAGCACAGTGACACCGACTGCCTGTCAAGGGCCCCAGTCGAGGCCGGTCCTGCTTGCATGGAAGACGACGACGATGAGTGTTTCCTTGGCGCTCTGGACGTCAGCGACATGGCAGCACTCCAACGAGACGACCCTGAGGTGCTGGCACTCATCGAGCACCTAGAGGAAAATATAGCGCTGTTCCCCGCGCTTTCGTACAGAAGCACTGCCAAACTTCTCCATCCGACAAGGTGTGCTCTACAAGGAGAACTTCAGCGACAACAACACGTCGTGGCTGTTGATGATCCCTTCCAGTCTTCGAGAAAAATATTTCAAGCCTGCCGCGATGACCCGACAGCGGGACACCTTGTTTTCAGCAGGACTGTTGCCAGGATACGTGAGAAGTACTACTGGCACAAACTCGCGAAGCGAGTCCATTGCTACACCCGATCTTGCCACAAGTGCCAACGACGGAAGAAGCTACCAACGAGCCCGGCGGGACTTCTTCAGCCTATTGCACCGCCACCGGCGCTCATTTCAGTAAATCGGAATGGATTTACTTAGACCGTTCCCCCATCGACACAAGGAAACAGATGGTTAGTCGTCGCTACCAATTATCGCACACGGTACGCCGAGACGAAAGCCCTTCCATCAGGTACGGCTGTTGAAGTTGCCAAGTTTTTCATCAAGTAAATTGTGCTGCGGCACAGCACCCCCGAATTCCCCATTGCAGACCGTGGACCATCGTTCATGGCTCAGCTGACGCAAGAAATCCTTTGTCTCAGCAGCACCAGCCACCGTCGAACCACTGTGTACTATCTGCAGGCAAATGGACTACATGAAAGACTGAACAAAACAATCGCCGACATGATCTCCATGTATGTCGAAGTACAGCACATGACGTTGGACGAGGTGTTACTTTACGTCACGCTTGCTTACAACACGACGGTGGAAGCGACCACAGGAGTAACACCGCCTCAGCTGGTGCATGGCCGAAAAGCAACCACCATGCTCGACTTGATGCTGCCCCACGAACCAGCTGACGACGAGAGCCATGACGGCCAGGTGGTGGCGCAAGGAGCTGAGTAAGTTCGCCAGCTCGCCCGACTCCGTATTCAAGATCAACAACGTGTCGATGACACTCGGTACAACCTTCGTAGGATCGACGTTCGCTCCAAGCCCGGAGACCGTGTGTGGTGTGGACACCGATACGACGTCGTGGCCTCAGCGAGCTTTTAAAGCGCTATTTCGGACCATACAATGTCCTTCGGCGTCTTGGAGATCTCAACTACGAAATGGTATATGACGGAAAGCACGCATCATTGCGACGCCGACTGCGACCCGAGGTGGTTCTCGTTGTTCGACTCAAGCGATTGTACGCTCGATAGCAATGTCGACTTTATATGTTCCAAATGACACTGTAGTTTACCGTTCTCTTATTTGCTTTGTTTTGTTTTGTGTTGCATCGGGCCGACGCTTTTTCTAAAGGGGGAGTAATGCCGCAGGCGCAGCTGGCCAAGTAGGCAGCGCACCCGTGGCCTAGCGGTTATCGTGCCCAACTCCCACGCGAAGAGCCGAGGTTCACTTCCTGGCTTCGAATGCACCTTTTTTGTCTCTGTAATTGTCGCGTTCTGGCACATTCGACAACCATGTCGCTTATTCGAGGTTAGAATGTTATACGCTCCGAACCGTCTCCGCCGATTGGTCCAGAAGCCCACGCGTGTAAATAAGGGCTTCGCGTGTCGAGCCAGAGACAGTTTCGCCCCAGCGTTCAATCCTGCTGTTTCGCCACCATCGACGCCTGCGACACTACCCTTTTTCTATTTTGTTTTGGGCACAAGTTCGCTCCATTAAACGTGTAGTTTGCTTCAGTTTTCGTCGTCTCACTCATTGTAATTCGTGACAATATTGATGATGCGGTTAGGTGAAAGAAACGACTGAAGATATTGTTTGTGCTGTCAATTAAAAATCAGCTTATCATTATTTTTGTGCGCCGATAGAGTGACTTTGTGAATGATTATAAACTTGGTATATTATTTGAAACGACCTTTGATAAAACAGTGTGCATTCATAAACTTTAGGATGTCTAACTGTACTGTTTTATCCTAATAATCTATGATAAAAAAACGGCAACTCGCTCATATGTAGAAGGAGAACTTGTCAACTACTTCAACTTCATACTTATACCTTGATATGAATGTTCCTAAACAGGATCATCAGAACTCGGACGCCACTCACTGAGATGAAAAGTATCAGACTTGCTCATGTCATTAAATTATTAATATTATCTGTAGTTATTATACCTACCAATTTTAAGCTCTAGCAGCACAGGTTTAGAAGTGCTACATCCGGTTAGGTAATGTTAATCAACCCTGAAGGTAGGACCACGTTATGATATCACATGAATCGTGTTTTTGATGTATAAATGATAGTAATTAAACCAGCACTCCATCGGAAATAAATAAAATAAGGCCACTCTGGACATTTATTTATTATATTTGGAGGCACTGTATTTTTTCTGCACCGTACTAATATTTTACTGTATTGATGCACAGGCAGCTTGCCCTCGGATATCCTCTTAGGCTTTTCTGAATTCAGTAATATTAGTGTAGCTTTCTGGAACAACATGAAGGATAATGGTCACCTCCTGAAATAGAGGTGAAACTTCATTAAATTCACATATTACATTTTGGTATTGCTGTACCTTTGTTGAAGACGGATTAAATCTGTGATATAGGTTCGAAGGCAGGACGAAGTGGTCTCCAGGCACCATTTCCATGCGAATCCACTTGTCTTGGGTGTCGCGCACGTCAAATGTACAGCTGCCCTGCTTGATGTAATGCACCTCTTGATAGGCATGTTTATGTTCGTGTCCTAAAGCCTCGAGCTTTATGCGAAACGAAAGGGTAATGTTCATTATTTGTGAAGAATTTTTTTGAAAACGTACAACTGCCCAAATCGCATGACTTCCATGCAGACAAGTTCGAAACTTATAAATTAAGTGATGAGATCTCAAGAGTAGACTAATCTTGGTTACAGCATAGCCTACAAGAGCATTAGCCACGTACAACCTTAGTACTCTTTTGTATTTAATGAATGCTTCAGAACTGCAAGGCTTGGCATATTATGTCCACGCCTCTTGCTTTGATTCGTTCGTCAGCTTGCTCAACATGCTCTAATCGCAGTGGCTGCTGAGGGTTAATTATATCCTTTGAGCTCGCCTCGCCCCTTGTTTCTTGGACTGCGACTACGACGGATGAATTACACTTATATTAGCTAAGTTTAACGAAATTTATATCAGGATAAACAAAATGGACGTGTTGATAAAAAATAAGTTGTTATTGTCGACATAACTTTCGGCTAACTTTTACTGAATAGAATTCGCACAGGAGTGCTTGTGAGGATGTGTCCTTAAAATTAAAAAGTTATAGTATACTCAGAAAGTCCTGTGGTTGCAATATTTTTATGTCAAATACCTTCACGCCCAAAACTCTTAATATCAGGGACGTCAAAACGTTTAATGGTGGGCTTCTCTTCCCGCACATAGTTATATTATTTAAGTTACATGCAGATATAAAAGAAATTAAAGTCCGCCTTCTTACCGGTTTTTCCTCGTTGCTTCCATTAGGGTCCTTCACGTATTCCAGAGTAGTACGCCAGCCTATCTCTTCCATTAGTACATTGAGCTCCCTCTCTCCATCTTCTATTCCGGAGGCCTTTCCAACAAAACATTTGGGCATGTAAACATTACTTATTGTTCTGGTACGAGGAAAATGACACTAAAATATATGCAGCTTCCGGGGCGCGTTTTTATATGAATTAAGGTTTTTGAAGGGATGGGGTTTGCTGCATAGGTAACAGCACAGGTGAGAAGGGTCATACAGTCCTCGAGTTGAATGGAAACGGTTTATAATTACACAGCTATATAATTATTATATTACTTACCGGCCGCATTTGGGGCTTCTTTATTTATTAGAAGATGTTTATGTATTTTAATTTGTAATGATTTAAGAAATGAAACAACCGAAGGGCGGCAGCGGCAACTTCACACTTGGAACGTAATATGAGCAAAGGAAAAGAAAATCAAGGGAAATGCAAAAAACAAATGATAAATAAAAAACTAAACATTACACAATATATCAAGCGAAATGCATAACATCATCTAGTGGGGCGCTGAGGGACATTATCCGTCTCATCAGTTGGCTTCGGCGCTAGCAAAGGCCAGGGCGCGAAAGCATAGTTCAGGAGAATCTTTCGGTCGCACAAACACTCGCCCAGAGAAAGCGCTTTCGAAAACCAGGCGCCTCCACCCGTACCTTTGACGGCTCTCAAAGTAACATGTTTTAGCTGATGTGTGCGTCCGCCATGTTTGTTGCGGCGAGAAACCAGCGACCGGCTGGACGACGAGCACGTAATTCGTAAAAACAGCGTGAAACAAAACTAACCCTTAGCTCGAAGGTGTGGGTGAGGATCGATGACGGTGACCAGTAGGACTCAATTGTTACCGACAACGCTACTAAATTGAGAAACAGCGGAGGAATCTTGCCGCAACAAAGATGGAAGCGCACCGAGTGTTGTCAGACGTTCGAGCAATTTCGCATCTCTACTTAAATGGCGAGTTTCAACGTTTTACACATTTTTCTTATACATGTTATGTTTGATCGTAAAAGGCTATATTAACATAAAATTATAAGACGTATCCGTATAGGCTTACATAATCTGCCGTAAATGGCCACCCTCTAAATTAGTTGTGTTTACTAGGAAAACCGACGGCTCCTTGATCAGAAAGAAACTTCATATCCCTTGTCAGAAATTCCCATCTCAAAAATAAAATCATAACTTCGTAATATGCAACTTGGTCGAAGTGGTTCAAATGCAAAATAGGGTTATACTGAACTTACGCTATAGGCCCTGATGTTCAGTAATTCATACAAGTCCCGGGTTGTTAGCGTGCGGCCGCTTTGATCCAGGTACCAAGCCCTCATCACAAAGCCTAAATGCAGGTGCGTCTAAACCAGAACGCAAGCATGAACCTCCTTTCTAAAATTTGCTCCAACCTTCGTAAAGGGGAATCTGGAAATACCGATTGGAAACGCCCAATAGACTGCAGAACAAAACTTGAACAATTGAGCCCACCTTTTGCAAAAAGAAAAGAAGAGCAACAAAAGAAAAAAACGAACAGTAAAATTAACTCTGACTTCCTTTTAGCACGGCTCATGGCGGGATGCACGTGTAACAGTTTATTGGTAGAAAAAAGACCACTTGCACAACTGCAGTGTACTACATTTATCGCTCAAGTTACGTAGAAAAAATAAGCCCTTAGCAAGCGGTACTATTCGATTGTGTAACAATACACATGCTGTGTTTGTACAGCTACATTACTTTCTAGATGAATGCGGCACATCAGTCCGGTTGACGCTTCAGTTGGACAGTTTCAAGAGAGAGAGTTTTAAGAGCCCTGTCGCGGCAGTATTGTAGAACTTCATGGTCTTGTATCACAGTACTAACGTTAGATTTATATGAAATTGCTCAGTTAAACATGATAAAAAATGGTAACTGGATCTTTTCAGAGAAGATCATTCAGGCTAGTCCGGACGTATTTTTTGTTTTTGTTATTTTTTTCTAATGTTACTTCTCAACGTGTGTAGAGAACGCTACCAAAAAAGATTTTGAGAAAAGTATTATTTAAAGAAAAAAACAATTTTTGTATGACAAAACGCAAATTCGATTTTTGAAGTTTTTGCTTATGTCATGTTTGGTGACATCTACTGCGCAAACTATAAATGTCAGAAACCTTGGCTACTTTGCACTTAATTATAATAGAGAGAGAGTAATATGAAGTGAAATATGTGCAGCACTGTGGATGCTATATATTTCGAGTAATAAATTCGCAAACATGGCTCCTTTCACGTTTTGTCGCTAGATTTCTGAGCCGTTTCCTACAAAACTTTAACAGCTACAACAATAAAATATATGTTAGGGATAGGCCATAGAATAGCCCGTAGAATTTTGTTCTATTCGGCACTCGCTTCGAATCGAATTTAGGTATTCGATAATATCATATTATTCGTCAATATCGAATTATTCGGCCTTTCTGGATACTCTGGCCTGGATTTCCGGCCAGGGTGCGTAAGCTTCCCACTATTTCAACCATTTCGTGCTCCCGAACTCAGTACACCTGAAATTAAGAATTACAGTACTTTTAATACCAAATAAGAGAAAATATAAAACAATAGTGTAAACATATACAGTGGTATTTGTTGCTTGCACTATTCTAACTATTCGATTCCAAATTATTCGGCCAACATCACTATTCGCTTCGAATTCAATTCCGACCCAGAATCCTATATTTGCCCATTCCTAATATATGTAATTAACGTTATTAAAATGTTCTTTCGATATGATATATACCTGATTGTTTTATCTCAAAGATTGCAATTTTATGTCGCTCCAAACTTGTTCTACAATTCAAA
Source organism: Ixodes ricinus (assembly GCA_037355805.1). NCBI lineage: Eukaryota > Metazoa > Arthropoda > Arachnida > Ixodida > Ixodidae > Ixodes > Ixodes ricinus. Next base: position 6,518 of record JAZHYW010040246.1, on the reverse strand, counting down.
GTTAAGAAATTAAGAGCTATCTCCGATTTTCCTCAAGTGTATAGTGATGGTTCTTCCCCATGCTCCTGTGTAAATTCATAAAAGTTCATGTTGAATCATTTTTTTCTGCATCGGCGCGAAAAGAAGGTTCGCACAGCGGGAGGTCACTTAGGGCTAGCCTTTTTATAATGGCGCCTGTGCAATCTGCCCAGGCACGAGCTTGGTTCACTGGTCGAGCACGCTCCCGTTACATCTTCCTCTTTCTCTTTTTTACACAAACGAGCGAGGTCAAAGTAACAAACACCACGTATTAACGCATAGGAAGGTTGAAGAAATTAACAAACAGCACACAATAGCAGAGTTGATTGAAATTGGCATCGTAGCGAAGCCGCTGAGGGAGACGTCGCATCCGTGTCGAGGCTCGCGTTGGTGCCGGGACGCCAATGGACTGTGGAGCGACTGGGGTTGTACTAGTTGCTGTGGGTGGGCTCTGCGGGCAATATGTGCCCGGAAGATTCCTAGATGGCTGGGGCGAGGTTACCATGGGTGAGTTGTTGTCGTCGGGCTGAGGGATAGGGACGAAGACTTCGGGTGTTGCGATGAGGTGTTGCCGGTTGCGACGCAGCTCTCTCCCGTCTTCTGTTACGACCCTGTAGGACCTTGGTGCTACCTTCTTTTGAACTTTGGCCTTGGTTGGCCACCCTTTTTGTCTCTTATGCGGACGACGTCCCCTGACTGGAGTGGTGGTAGGTGCCTCGTTGATCGGAGCTGCTGACGCTTCTTCACGTGGTCTGCGGGCTCCACTGTGAGGTCGGGGACCAGCGACCTGATGCGTCGTCCCATTAACAGCTCAATGGGCGATCTCCCATCCTCCAAGGGTGATGATCTATAGTTGAGGGGACCTAGGTAGAAATCTCCGTTTGAGTGACAGGATTTTCTTATAATTCCCATGATTATCTGAACGCCCTTCAACGCGAGACCGTTTGATTGCGGAAAATACGGACTGGACGTGACGTGCCGAAAATCGTACCATCTAGCAAAATCCCGGAACTCTTTTGAAGATAACTGGGGGCCATTGTCGCTGCATAACTCTAGCGGGATCCCATGTCTCGCGAAAATTCCCGCGAGCTTGTGGACTACCGCAGCTGTGGTGGTGTTGTCTAGAGGCTCCACTTCGGGATAATTGGAGTACGCGTCAAACGCAATGAGGTACGTGTTCCCAGCATACTCGCACAAATCGGCACCAACTCGGGATTATGGCTGAGACGGTGTCTGCCTCATTAATAGGGGCTCTGCTGGCTGCTGATACGCGAACTGCTTGCATGTGGCACACTTTCTAATCATGTCCTAAATCTCAGATGACATGCCCGGCCAAACATCAAAAGCCGCGCTTTGGCTTTGCACTTGTTGCTGCTGCCCAAGTGACCGTTTGTGAAGCCTCTTTAGTATCCCTAGGCGGAGACTCTTCGGTATCACTACCTTAGTACCTTTGAAGAGCATGCCGTCAACCACCGACAATTCAGAAGAATATGCCTTGAAGTCACCTTCCACCGGCCAGTTGTTTTGAACAGACTTGACGACAGTGCCCATCACAGCATCGTTCGCAGTTTCCTGTCTGAGCCTCGTGGACGTTGCCTCACTCACCAAGCTGGAGAGGATGGGTATTGCGTGAACCTCCACGTCATTGTGCGGTGCCTCCTTTGAGCTGCCTGGTAGCGGTGCCCGTGAGAGAGCATCCGCCAGGATGAGCTGTTTGCAGGGACGAATTGGAAGCAATAGTCATACTTCATCAGTCGAACAAAGAAACGTTGAAGACGGGGCGGCATGTCGCCATGAGATTTCTTAGAGATGGCGATTAGTGGCTGATGGTTTGTTTCTAGAGATATTGTCCTGCCGTAGATGAAGTCGTGGAACTGGCACTTGTGACAACCCTAAACATTTCCAAGTATTTCCTTTTCCATTTGGGAGTACCTTGTCTCACATTCGGTAAGCACCTCTAGAGCCGTAAGCTACTGGACGCCAGTTTGCACCGTGTAGTTGAAACAGCGCTGCGCCAAGGCCATACCTTGATGCGTCTGCAGACACCTTGGCATCCCGTGTGGGGTCGTAGATCGCCAGCCGTGGCGCCTTTGTTAGCGCCACCTTGAGGTCGTGCCATTCTTGTGCGTGGTGTGGCTCCCAGAAGAACGGCGTTGCGTCCCTCAAAAGGCTTCGGAGCAGCTTCGTCTTATCCGTGCAGCAAGGGATGTACTTGCTGAAATATGTGACAATTCCAAGGATCCGCTGGACCTCTTTTTTAGTTGTCGGAGCTGGCATCTGCACAACACTCTGTACTAAACAGGGGTCTGGCCTAATCCCTCCCTTGCTTATTCGATCTCCCATATAAGTGATTTCGCTCACTCCGAACTGGCACTTCTCAGCATCCAGGGTAATTCCACTCGTGCGCGCAGCGTAGAGAGCATTACGCAGCCGCTTGTCATGTTCCGCTTTGCTGGTTCTTCAAATTAACACGCCATCTATGTACACACGTACGCCTGGAAGACCGTCGAATATCTGAGCCATAGCTTTCTGAAAAACTTCCGGCGCTGACGCTATGCCGAACGGCAATCGCAAAAAGCGTTAGCGACCGAAAGGCGTACTGAATGTGCAGATTCGCGATGTTGTGTGTTCCAGCGGTATTTGATTGAAGCCTGAGTTGGCATCAAGCCTCCAAAAAACACTCGCGTTTTCCAGCTATGTCTCGATGTCTTCTCTTTAAGGCATTTGGAAATGTTCCCTTTTCAGGCTCTCATTGACGTTCCTAGGGTCCATGCACACTCGCAATTTTCCCTCTTTTTTGAGTACAATAACAAGTGGGCTTACCCAGTCTGATGGCTCGTCCACCTTCGTGATGATTCCAGCACTTTCCATGCGCTCGAGCTCGTTCTTCAGCGGCTCTCTCACGAGGTGGGCACCCTGCGTGCTGCTTGGGTGACTGGCTCGGATCCGGCCTTGAGTACCATCTTGTACTTTTTGTTGATACACCCAAGTCCGTGGAAAAGTTCTGGGAAGGTCTCAATTATGTCCTTTGGCACACTGGCCGAAACATCGTCAACGCGGTTCACGAGTCCGAAGTAGTCACATGCCGCAAGTCCCAGGAGCGGTCGATGGTGGTCTTGCACGACGAAAAACTTTACTCGTGCCTCCTTGCCTCTTAACTTTACAGTGATGACGGTAGTTCCGTAATGGCTGATCACGTTGCCATTGTAGTCCCGTAATCCAGATGTTATTCTGGTCACTGGAACAGCCTTGTCGATCTGGCGCAGCAACTTCCCCGGTAGCAGATTAGCTTGTGCTCCGGTATCTACATTTAGGTCAATAGGCTTCTTAGCCACTTGCGATTGTACTCGCCATTCGCCCTTGTTGTTGCAGTTCTGCACTTACAAGACCTCTAAGTCATGGTCCTTGGGCGCGTCGTACACGCTATCAACAGGAACTTTTGTCTTGCAGCATGTTGCGACGTGATTTTTTCCTTCCATGGCTTGGTCGCGAAGTCAGCGAAAGATGCGTGGTCGCCGTACCTCACTTCTGACAATATGCATTGGCGCCAGAAGAAGGTTCACAGAGCGGGACGTCAGCTAGGGCTAGCCTTTTATAGTGGCACCTGTGCGATCTGCCTGGGCACGAGCTTGTCAGGCACGTGCTTGGGTCACTGGTAGAGCACGCTCCCGTTACAGTTTCTTTCAACGTTACAGCGCTGCTAATTTTACCTTCGACGTCGGCATTTTTGCCCAATTCCAGAGAGAGATTATCTTTTGATTCCGTGTATTTTATGACTGTATATATTTTGGGCTCTATTCGAGTACTGGGCACAAGTTTAAACATTCTACTAATTAAAACAACACCTGGGTTGCTCCTTCTTTGTATTTATTTAACCAATAGGACTCTGTCGCCCTTTAAAGTAACAGGTTGTAGGAGCTTGTATCCTTTACTTGTTACTTGAAACTCGTAACTTAGAGACGGTGTTTTACAAAAGGGGGCGCAAATCGATGCAGATGCTTTCAATGGCTTTCAAGTAGGGAAAATGACATATCTCTGCCTTGTTCTAATCTATAGAAACTGTCTTAGTCCAACAGGTTAATATTTCCTTCCATTCATGCACAGACCAAACATAAATTTTTCCCACCAATGAGAATAGAATATTTCTTTAAAAAATGTCAGCGTGATTCTGGTGAAGGCTGTGCCATTCTTATCATCTATGCTCTATGTACCACTTACGTAGTGCACAAAACAACCTTAATAAATAAATCCGCCTTAAACTCATTGAAGCGTCATTTGCAAGTGCGCCACTCTGTTGCAGAATGACTAATTTACCCGATCTAAAATATCTAACAAATATATTTCAATCACATGTTTAAGCGTTATTGGTGAAGCATAATTGTGCTATTTCTTAATTGTCTTTCAAGAGTTGTTTAGAAAATCATTTTAAATAATGGTTATATTTCTCGAGGTGTTTGACTGATTTGAACCAAATATTCTAGAATATTCATCAATGTCATATGTTACATTGAAAGTTTCACTCACATGGCCTTCTTTCTTCACGTCTGAAAATATTTAAAATTCTACGGTGTTTGAGTAAGTCTGTGGTTGTTCTCGAAATAAAATTAAGTATTTTCACTTCTTTCTTTCAGAAACTTGGGTTCAACATGCAACTATGGTGTACGTAAGCCCTCTGTATTTAAGGTGTTTGGCGTCAAATGTGCGTAAAATTTAGGCGCGAATAAATGGACTTATGGTAATGCAATATGCCAGGTAACGCAATATTTTTGGTAATGTAATGCATAAATTAAATTACCAAGTTAAATATACATTTTGCGTAGCTGGTGAAATTCAAGACACCTATTTATGCTGAAACCATTGGACTTCGCAGCAGCTGAACGTTCATTATTCCGTTCTAATAGAAATACAAGATTGGCTTAAAGATTAAGATGATTTAATGCCTGATGGGCTTTTAAACGGTTCCTACATTAGATGGCCTTCCACCTCCTATGTCCAAGCATCAAAAGTTAGGTTAGTATTATTATATAGGTGCATTTCACAGCCTTTGATTTTTTGACTGCTTCACTCAGTGGTGGACAAAAACTGCGCACTTTCCGCCGTGTTGGTGTTGCGTGTAGTTGATAGTTTTCTCACATACCTTTTCTTCCAAAGCGGTTTTGAATTACGTTAATTAAATTTAAAAAAGCTGATTTAAATCCTGGGCTTTAGATGTAGTTCCTCCGAAGGCCATGAAAATAAACTATTTGTAACATTCAGCTTCAAGCACCAAAAAAACACAAAAACACACGAAACATTCATAGCAGAAACGTCTACGTTCTACCTTGTTTACTAAGATCAACTCACAGTTTTCTGGTTTTATTTTTATTCGGTGCGCCGGTTCGGGTTTAGTGGAACCGGAATTTAAAAGCCATATGTACCATCTAATGATAATTTATTGTATATTTAATTATTTCCATAATGCTGAAAGAACCTTCCGCTTTTTCTGCCCAATGTTTTCTGCTTGTTTGGGATATTTGCGTCACATGCAATATTTTTGAATGCATTACTTGGTTACGTCGATTACACCCACCTCGGCTTCATATGTATGTCCCCTGAAGCCAGTAAAAGCAAACACCTATTCGAACAATATAACTCTTGCAATTTCGAAGCAAGCAGTAACCTTAGTCTGCAAGCAAAAAGTTGATCGTTTTGATTTTGTTTCCCAGAAAGACAACTCACTGTAGTTTGGTGTTTGGGGCATCAGTTCGATTTTGCTGCTTAGAGACTTTGTGATTTGATATCTGTTATACATTTGTTGCTTGAAAGTTGTGCTACTGAACTCAAGAATTCCACAAATATCTTTGTTTCTATATTTTATTTATATTTGAGCCTAAAATTATCCGTGGTGACTTGTGGAAACATATGTATATATGAAACAGTTTCATTATAATGAAATTTAAAAGTTGGATTTTTTTTTAATTTATAAATATTGCCACGCGCGTCGACAAGTGAGCGCGTGCGTGGCCGAGTTTCATCTGGCAGTCTAGATGCAAAAGTGCGTATCGTGATTTTTTTTTCGCGTTTGTAAGATGGGACTGTCATTGTCTCATGTGTTTGTAAAGCACGCAGAACCTTCTTCGCCGATTGTTCCAGAAGCCAACGCGTGTACATAAGGGGCTCCGCGTGGCGAGCAACAGGCAGTCTCGCCCCAACGCTCGATCCTGCTGTCAGGCCGCCATCGACGACGCTAGCCTTTCTCTATTTTGTTTTGGGCACAAGTTCGCCCCAAAATGGGGCACAAGTTCGCCTCATCAATTGTCATTCATGACAATATTGCTTTTATGTAAAGCTTTTTTGTTTTTTGAGCCGTTATTCCTTGTACTACTTATGATCGTGAACAAATACACGATTTCACAAATTTCATACTGTCCTAAACTAATGCATATAACGTGAAATGTAAACACAAATTGTTTCTGTGCTCTTGGATAAATATAAATATTTTTCGAAAACGTTACGCATAG